>JASTWP010002256.1:0-46646 GCA_030770255.1 Temnothorax ravouxi | reverse complement strand
AATGAATCTCGCAACAGCTCCTGCGAATCGATTCCAGGCAGATTAATCAGTCAGTAGTTAGCACGGCGGAGTCCTAACGTATAACTCCTTACACGTCCCTTCGCCACATCCATTATCGTTCGCGCTGTAACGTGTAGGGCTTTGGATCTCGCCGAGGGCCCCGGCAACATCTCGCCCGCAGTTTCCTGCATTATCGCGCCGCGATGCAACGCGTTGTGTCGTTGCCACGTATAAAACGGATACGGGAAAATTACAACTATATTATACCGGCGTTACAACGTGCCGCAAGCTCCCGTAAATCGCGCCGTTAGTAGAACGTTACTGGATCTGCTGCAATTCTCTCTCAACTTCCGTACATTACAATATTATCCCATGTACGAACACTTGCTAATTTTCTCATCATATAATAAATATCGTACTCTCTAAAAGCCGAAGAGTGCATGGAATATATCACTTAAAAACGAGTGAAATGCAATTTTATGAGATTTATAGAGTATGTAATATACTTCTCAATTAAGATACAAGGCTTTCCTAAAATTTTTCAAGAGCCATCCTAGGAGCATATATATATACATCTGGTGAATAACTATTACGTTTTATTGCGCGATAGTTATTCACAGGCGTGCATGCTAAAAAGAGCAATGAAGATCCCCGACGGGTTAATAAAAGCCGCGCCACTTCGTTACGTCATCGCTTCCCGATCCCCACAGGGAATATTTTGTTCGGCAGCTGTTTCCAGCTCGTTAGCGATTTTCCTGTCAACAAACGCGCCGAAACGCAATTTCGAAAAGCCGATCCTTCAATCGCGCATCGAATGGCCGACGTGTAACACCGTTCTAAAAAACGCGCTTTTAAAATTACACTCTTTACGCCCCGGCCCGCGCGCACGATCAGCCGGCCCGCGCGCCTAAAATTGCGCTGTAGCCTGCAGTTTTCCGAAACGCGCGCCGCGCGACACAAAGGGCCAAAGCAGGCTTAGAACACGATCCGCCATTCAAACATTGAGTTACACGATACACCCTTTGGTACTATACGGAACTACTTATCTGATACTCCCTCGCTCTATCCCCTTAGTTCCTTCCATTCTATCCGCCGACTATGGCTCGCCCGCAACATTTTCCCGGGGTTTTCCCGGTGGGAAAACGAGACGCCGAGTCAGACCGAGGGATCGAGAGGGAGGGGGAAATTATTCAGGGATCAAAGTGAATTTCTCCAGGATCACAGCCTCGGCAATGGAAACGCATAATCCCGTACGTGCGTGTACGTGCGCGTGTCTATGATCGCGTACAGTAAATCCACGGCCGAAATCGGCGCGGCGCTCGCTGCATTCGGCCGATTGCGAACGTGTGGCCCCTGTCGCATACGCGAATCACAATTTGCATTGATCATATGGCGCGGCCGTGGACGGTGTTTGAACTTAATAAGAATTTTAATTGAATTAAATAAACCGACCGATTGAGAATCATGCCGGCATATTCTCTCCCATTCTCGCTCCGTCTCCCTTCACATATTTGCAATCCGCTATTGCTGTCGCGACTGTTATCGGGTTACAGAGCTTTCCGCGAAATACCGCTAATCTCCACCGCCCGTTCACAATGATAGTCCACTTCAAAATAATCCTCAGGCCGGTCGGTGTTTTTTTAATTAATTGGCTAATTGAAAGTCCGATATCGCGACGATAAATTTTGCCCGGATTTCACATTTGGTTTTCTTCGCATTTTTTGCGAAAATCAAAATTTTTTGTCGAAATAATTTTATCAGATCAATAATTTCATGCGTGAATAATACACAAGGGGTAAAGCCTTTTTATTGTCATTCATCATCAATTTTACGCGAGGAATTTATATCTCATAAATTTCCTTTTTCCACCGTTAAAAAATTTGTGTTAATTCTGTAAATATAACATAAATCACATGTCCTAAACGGTCCACTCAAATTTTTGTGTTAATTTAACATAATATGGATGTGTTAAATGGTAACACCGATACTATGTTAAAATATTTCAACAGAAAAGAAATGTAATTCTGATCGTAATTTGAGATTAATTATGTGTACAATTAACATAACTTTTATGTTGAAGTTAAGATTGTATATAAGATAAAATCAACACTCTTTTTCTGTAGGTAAATGTTTATTCCCACTTCTGTCATAGAGTAAAATCAACATTCTTTTTCTGTAAATTTTAACACATAATAAATACATTCAAATTGTGTTACTTTAATATATTTTTTTAATTATTTTAATAACTTTACATTTTAAATTTTGTTAAGTTTAATTAACATAGCAGGCATATATGTTAAATCTATACATGTATATGTTGATTATTTTACACAAAAATTTTAACAAGAACCCTTTTTAACAAAACTACAAAAATTTTCCAACAGTGTACTAAACATTTTGTTCGCCGTTAAAATGCTCCACGTGTAATGGTCTAATAATTAGCCTATAATCCCCGTTATCGAACGTATGACTCGTGTGCATTTTGTTCGGGAGAGACGGTGCATGGTAATTAATAGGCGCTCGCCGGTTTAGCGGGATGCGTACGCGGAAAGTTCGCTGATGTTACGGTAAGCCGAATTAATGTATATTATCTCATAGATACGGCAAAGCGTTTTGCGGTATAACTGACCGACAAAAAAAGTTTTTCATCTCTCGTGCATTGCGTTTCCTTTTCGCGTCGCATATACGAGAGAATAACACGGTGCGATAAATGATATAGGTAGAAACTAAAGCGGCTCTCGCGCGATCGCGGACATCCAATATTTTCTCAAAAAAAAGAATAGAGATAGATGTTTTGTTTATTTTTAATTACTGCAATTTCCAATGGAAATTACAATTGCAGTTTGAAATGAAGGGTTAAAAATACCCGTACCTAATATTCCGCCAGACATTTCACTCCCCGTTTCGCGTGCAAATGTAATTTTCATATTAAGCAGATTATATATTCCCCTACACTAATAAGATGGCCGTATTTAGCGTTAAAACGCGGGGCGAGAATACGAACTAAAGACTCGTCGATCGGGTAAATTAATTTAATTAAACTCACGCCGTGTAATATTTATGGATGTGCTCGCGGAACCAAAACGACGTGTCGCACGACGAGAGAATTGCCGGATAAACGCACGAGAAGTTCTACGATGCTACGAGCTTCGAGGCCGTGACAGCGATAAATTTCGCGCGATCGCGCGCGCGAACGCAAATACCGGGTTCGCTCCGGAATGAAACTATTCCCGGCAGGCCACTTAACGGCAGTCCGTCGCGTCCAATTTCCGAACGAAATCATCTTGCGGCGATAAAAAAAAAAGAATAGCGAAAGGGGTTAGGAATGGGGGAAAGAGGTGCCGAAAGAGAGAGGCGAAGAAGAATCGCGAGCGAACGATATAAAGACAATTCCGCGAAATTAGATCGCATCACTCCATCGCATTCTTTCGGTTTTTACCGGACGTCGAGTACGTTCTCAATTTAAAAAAAAAGTTTCAAAATTAATGTAATGAGAAAAAAACACAATAGACCAATGTTTAGAGGAAGTTCGGGTATTTTGAGACACATGGGCAATGTGAACCATTACGATATCTAGATAATTAAGCTAGTTACAACTTAGTGGACAGCAGTGTAATTACTAGCTGCTGGCATTCTAACTTAACGTACAAAGCGACAGCGCAGCACAACGTGTCATAAAGTTATAATAATTGAAATTAAAGATATGGGGTGTGGGTGTTCGCTTACTGCGTATAAGGTTAATATATGAACTTAATTTTGCAGTCAATTTACTTCATAGATTCTTATTGTTGTATAGATTCGCTTTTTGTTGTATGTAAAAACTAAGATAGAACTTTAGTGTAGTTTATTTAGCAAGTATCATACATATACATTTCTATTGTGTATAATAATAAAAAGATAAAAATAGCAATATCGGATAATTTTGAGATAGTTTGTATAGTACTTTTTATAAGTATTGGGTTATTTTATTGTTTCTTTCTTTCAGGAGTAATAATATTATGACGAGTATACATTATAAGTACACATATATTATTATGAGTAAAAGTTTTAAACATATATTTGTTACAAAAAAAACACAAAAATTAGAGTTTATAATAAATTAGAATATAATAAATATATAATATCTAATAATTATTATATACTATTTCATTATTAATATGCCTTAAAATGCGAGAAAAATTATTTTTTGCAAAATTAATAAAGTGTTCCACATTGCTCAACATGGTCCAAATTACTCATGAAAAATCTACCTTCAAAAAAATTTTTATAACAATAAACTCACTATAAATAAACGAAATTTGTTAGAAGCACGTTGTAACAAACATTTGGCATTACAACTGAGCGAAAACAAAGTTCAGTTATCTTTAACAGTTTTCAAATTATCTTAAAAAAGATAGTTCAAATTGCTCTAAACGTTTTTTTAAATATTCAGGCAATTCTAAAGGAGATTCTAGGGATAAGGTTACACTAAAGGCCAATTACGGTGAGCGGCATAAAAGTATACTCATGCAAGCATAATTAACAAATGTTTAGCTACAGTTTAAGGAAGCTTTATGGGATTAAAAATCCACGCGGCACGCTTACTACGCTGCCCGAGTTATTAATGAACATAATTAATGAGAGGCGAGGATGCGTGCGTTGGAGTATAATTATGGCGATATCAGTTTAACGGCGATACAATTATGATGAATATCCGCACCTAATTTACGAATTCAAGCCGGATAAGTTAAATAACCGCGTTTTCGTTGGGCAAACTCGTGCGCGCGCCCACGCTCGACCTTATTTTTGACTAGCTTGATACCCGCGTGCTTCGCTACGATATTATGTGTAACTATTTTAAATAAAAAACCAAATCAATATTTCATCGGGCCTAAGAGATATTGAGGAATCCGTGTATAAATACATTTTACCCCTTTTCACCCCCTTAGAGATCGAATTTCTCTAAAAATTCCCTTCTTAGTAGGTGCTTACATCATGGAAGGAATATACTCCCCGGATTTCATGTTTCTAGGTTTAGGGGTTCGGGGGCTGGGCGTTGATGAGTCAGTCAGTAAGTCAGGACATTTGTTTTTATATCTAGATAGAAAGATTTAGTCACACGTTTTTGCGCAAAAAAAGATACGGCATCGTAAAACGTAGCTAAAGTGAAATAAATATTGGATCCCTCAAATCCCAATATTCACAGCTTGTAACAAAAATAACATATTATTTCAGGACGTTGTTTTAACGTTAACAGGGCGAGTAAGAAAGCACCGGAATGCTTTTGTTCTCGGCGGATTAATTCGCTTCTAATTAATTCTTGTACGAGCCGCGAAATTCACTTAAACGGCACTCGCAAAACCCTGATCTGATAGATTCCCCGCGTTTTCCCCGAAGAGGAGAGAGCTGCCTAATAAATCGCGCGATCGTGATTCGATCAGGCTGCGAAACGGCCGGCGTAAACCGCGGATAGATCGGTTTCAGAGAGAGATGCGGTTTTACGACCGCGCGGCGCAACGTCCCTGGAATTGGGTATATTTACCAGCAAGCAATATGTTTATTGGCCGTGAAAGCCCGCGACTGCCGAGATAAAAGTCGCCGATGCGTTCGGGTGAGCGCAGTGGTTTACACGGCGATAAAACCGACATAGAGAACGAGAGAAGGGGCGGGAGGGGCGATAAAACGAGCCTTACGAAACTCGCGAAGTGTACCTACTCCGCCGCGCTCGCTCGCCGAAGATAATCGCGCCCGACACTCGCGCGAGGAATACACTTCGCGAATTGTTTTCTTGATAGCACTATAGGTGATCGCCATCGCCGACTAGAAGTTGATGATGCCGTACAGTGCGCCTCGTAAACACGGCAATTTCTCGCGCCTGCATGGAATATATAAGGGTGCACGAAATGACATCCTTGTAAAGCTCGTTCTAACGAAAAGGGGGAAAAAAGGGGACATTACCGAAAGAACATCAGCCGAGAGAAATATTAGCGAGATTAACATAATATTTCTTCTACCCCGTGAGCGGCGCAGCGTGGAATATTTAATCAGCGTTTTTTATTGGAATGGAGCGAAAATAAAGAAATATGTCCTCCCCTGCTTAATGCGAATATTCACGGGGTTAAGGGCTCGTGGCGCCCTGAAAACAGCGCGTCGTTGGCTTATTCTTTGTTCGGAGATGTTCTCGCCTCGTATCCGCCGCCGCGCCGACCGCGAGATAAAGCCGCGGTATTTTAATTTCAAATGAAGGACCGTTGTCGCCGTCTCTCCCGTAGTTCGCCAACATCAACGGTGTTGTTGTCGTTGCCGCGCTAGATTCAACTTCCGACGGCGCTCAATTTGCGCGAGAGTTCGCTGTTAATTCTCGCTAACAGACGTGATCCCGATTATCCGCGTTTTCTCGAGAAAGGCGCAGGAAGAGCAATAAATAGCCCTACGAAAAATTAGATAACGACGATGCGCGTTGATTCGAAGGCAGGAAGATGAGGAGGGAGAAAAGAGGAAGGATTACAATGAGAAGGATTCTGTCGAGAGTAAACTAAACTAAATACTAACATCTCCGCAGGGAAGACGCCGCGAGCGCGGTCATAACTGGCTATTAAATTCTCAAAGGGAATGGCGCGCGGCCGATTTTATCTAAACACCGGGAAACTTTATGACTCCGCGAATCTGATTGTGAGTAAAATGATGTAGCTCGATACAGCTGTTCGTGCGTCTGTCTCGGGCAATCGGAAATTGTTCCGCCGATCACATCTCGTGTCTCTCTCTCTCTCTCTCTCTCTCTCTCTCTCTCTCTCTCTCTCTCTCGTGACAGCCGGTTATCCGCGTTGTCGCGAAGAGTGGTGTTCTCTCCTTTTTTCCCCGTCGTCGCTACATACGGGCGAGTTGTTTCACTTCCGACGGAGAAGCCATCTCTCTTGCTCTCCTTCCGCGCAGGAGAAATCGAGAGGAAGAGCCTCAGTGAGACGAGACGGAATGTATCTTTGCAGTTAATGAACGTCACCGAGCACGAACAAGCTCGAATTCAAGAGAATAAATGGAAAGCAAACAAAGTGACGTGTCGGCACGGGTATACGTTGTCGGTGGGCCAAAGAAATATATTGCCGTTACAGGGAGAATTTGCATCGGTAGATGCCGACAAATAAAAACGAATCCAGAAACTCTGAAAACTGTCGCTGCGCAAACCGTTTTTATTTCCCCAAAAAAATTAAACTCTCTTTGAAAATAGTTGAATGATTCGCAATCGAAACAAAGTGCGCGAATTGCGGCAAGATCAAATTCTTTAATTCGTCTTTAATTACGAAATACAATGAAACGATCCTATGTCTAATGCCGATTCTGCCGAAAGAAAAGGAAAATAATATCACTAGTTTACTCTATATGTATTTCCAATTGTTTTTGTTACCCTGAATACGAATATATCAACCAAAAAATTCCTACATCTCTAGAAATGCCTCTATTGCAATTTTAAGGTTTTGCAATAAATAGTAAGTGCTAAAATTTCAGGAAAAAGAAGTAGCAGTATAAAAGTTAAAGAGTACAACATTTTATGTTTGCAATAACTTAATTTATAATTCGAAAGAGATATTAAAAATGTTTTATATGAGTATTTTGCTCTTGTAAAAGCTATTGAGTCTGTTTCTCTTGCAATTAGAAGAGACCAGCCATAATCACTCATTATGTTTTCGTCCTCTCTTGATCACGAGCCTCCATAGTTCTATTTATAGTCATGATCCTTCATTTGTATTGATAATATGGTCAAGATGTTTTAAATATACGTATTTCAATTTACTTTTCTTATTTTATACCTTTTAACAAAAAAAAATAAATAAGGAGTGGATATTTTTTTATACCTTGGTCATATCTCATAGAAGAACAGATATAATTGAAAAACTAATGATCGAAGGCAAGGTTGAAGGCAAAAGACCAAGAGGCAGATCACCCACTCGTTGGGCTGACCCAACTAGGGAGTTTCTAAACGCTGAGCTATACGATACCATTCAACTAGCCCAGGACAAAGCAAGCTGGAAAACCACCGTCGACTCCATATGATGAAAATTTCTATGGTGCCACCAAGCCCTCTCGAGGGTAAATGGACAGAGGAGGAGAAGGATATTTTTTCCTTCGAATATACAATTGTGTAGATATATATGTCCTTAAATATTTATAGCATTTATAGATTGAACAAAAACAAAATAAAGGTTTGTAAAGTAATGTAAACTGCTTTATAAACCGCGGATCTCCAACAAGAACCCAGCACAGAATTCGCGCACGAGCTGTCGAAGTTTGCGTCAACGACAGCGAAAGTAAAAAACGAGCGGGCGCAAACTGGCTCGCCGCAAGTTTCGAGAATTTCATTTGCCACAACCATTCGAGATCTCGTTCCGTCCGTGTCGGTGGATCTCCTTCCCGGCGAACAAAGAAATTATTTCGCACCGCTTTGGACGCGTTGCCCCGTACAAACGAGTTATTCCGCGAAGCCGAGCCCAAGTTTTCCGTGCGAAGAATCCCGCGCGCGCGATAGAGAGAGGAGAGATCCCGGAGTGAACGCCGTTTCAGCGGATAAACTTGGCGGAAAAGCTCGAGCGAGCGAGCGAGAGAGAGAAAGAGAGAATAAATTAGGCCAGTGACAACGCAAGTTGTCGACGATGTCTCGAAAGCGAGGCGGAAATTCCGCAAAACGTCAAGACTCGAAGACAGACAATAACGAGCTTCATTTCCCAAGCAGAAGTGTTCGTCTTATTTCCGCCCGCGCCGCCGCGGACGAGAAACCTCTTCATCGCGCGGAAGATCAGCCTTGAGGAGCGAGAGCCGGAAAATCTGTTCCTAACCGATCGCACCGGGAAAGCACGAGCGATGACGCGCATATTTTTAGCGTGAATGAAACGCGCTTTTAGGGGTTGGTAACGGTTGAGGAACGATCGTTCTCCGTCGGTGCGCGAAGGGAAGATTACTCGCGGCTGATTGAGACGAGAAAGATGTGATGCCGGGATCGAGGGGGCAAAAGTGACGGGCGCTTCTTTTTGCCAGCTAAACGTCTCTTTAACAATGTTTTAAGCGTTTTAAAACAGTCGGGATCTCTTTCTCTTGAGAGAGAGAGAGAGAGAGAGGAGAGAGAGAGAGAGAGAGAGAGAGAGAGAGAGAGAGAGAGAGAGAGAGAGAGAGAGAGAGAGAGAGAGAGAGAGAGAGAGAGAGAGAGAGAGAGAGAGAAATATATGAAAGACGCTTAGTCATAATTCATGAGAGATAAAAATTGGAGATTCATATACTCAAGGGCAAACCCCTTTCGCGGCGTTGACAAAAAAAGAAAGACGCGCGCGAAAACGACAGACCAACGCCGGCTGTGCCCGGCAAATTATCACTTTAGATGGACGAAATTTTCTCCACGATAAAGGAAAAGTGATGCCACGGTTAATGAACATCGACGAGTGAACTTGCACAAATTTGGTGGAAGCAAGGCAGAGCAAATTGAGTGAGGCGGTAACGGAACTATTGATCCGAGTTACTCCCCCCCCCCCGGCCGGTGTTCCCCCTTGGCACCCTTCGAACGCCCCAAACATGCCGAGACCCTCTTCACCCTGCTGCGACGGCCTCAAGTCAGACGAAAAATTCCGTCTGCTAGACGCCATCGCGAAATTTTCTAAGACAGTGGCGTTTATTTCAACGGCCCCGAGAATACGAGATCAATGGCTCAATATAAAAGAATCCACATGATACAAAAACGCTCAGTCTTTATACGGCAGCTTTTTTTGTTGGACGCCACTAAATGGCCAATTAAATATCCCACATGGGAGGCTTTCATGACAATCTATTTTCGATATTTTCGCAAAGTGGAGAAACAACATCATACATTCGATTATAATATTATCTCTTTAGTTGACTTCGTTACCAGGACGAAATGTTACAACGAAGTATATACGCGCGATATTTCTTCAGTCGTTATGGCGATTCGATAGATTGTCAGTTTCACGATTCGATTTCGTCGTATCAGCGAGCGAATTTAAATTACTAGATCGAACGAGCGGTTTTGTAAACAGCATGGAGAGAGGTACATACAGCGGGCGAGAGAGCGCGAGTGGGGCGCACAGGAAAGCGGGGGTGGGACGCGGGAAAAGAGAGATAGAGAGGCTTTTGTCGAACTGATAACCGCGAGCGAATATTGCCTTCCTACATCACTTCTCTCTCGCTCTCTCTCCCTCTCGTTTCCCTTTCTCTGTCTCCGCGTCTCGTCCCCTTTCGAATATTCTCTCGCTAATCTACCTGCAATTACAGCAAACGGATTTTCAGTAGCGCCGTATATAATTCAACCGCTGTCGCGCGTTTCATCGATAATTCGACGCATATTGCGCGCCATTAGTGGAAGTCGAGAAGAACGCGCACGCCGTTTAAATATATATGCTAATGATAATAATTGCGAAACTCATTGTTGCCCCGAGATTGTTAGATAATTATTCGGCGTGTAGCTCGTCAACGAACGATAATGAGCGGCGTGATCGTCTATCCGGCTGGTGTTTCTAATTTACTGGTCTAATTTACTGCATGGTTCCTGGCGTACTGGTACCATTGAAATTCGTAACATTCGGCATTCGGCTTTTCATTTAAAAGCAAGAATTATGGTTAATAAGCAAATTTGAAGAAAAAAAAATTTCTTGACCCTGACGCAATATAGAGTTTGAAATTAAATATTAGATTGAACTAAATCCTCCTCGCAAATTAATTCGGTGGATTTTTATAGCGACTAACTCAGTTATTTAATTTCCATATCTGGTAATCATGTAAATTTATTTCAAGATGCAAAGTACAAAAAAAGCCTGTTAATAATAACCTGCTCGTTTTGCACCGATATATATCTATCCGTTCATCTCTACCTTCATTTTTGGCGCACAAATTCTGCTTAAAATCATTTCTTCACGCTCGAAATATCGCGCTGCGTACGATTTCCAATTATAATTTATCATTATCTCATTATTAATGTTTATTTAATTATTAAATAAATTGCTTACTTGCATATTCGCGTGGTCGAATTGGGAAAAGCTGCACAATGGGTTGTATATTTAAATAAAGAACCATGGCACATCACGGAAGATATGATTTTCGAAAACAATTGGCAGAAATGATTTCTTTTTTTATTCATTTCAACGAAATAGCCGCGCGCACGAACGAAAGTTAAATATTATCTACTCGACAATGTGCATTACCCTGAAAAGGTATAGCTGATGTACATAAGATGAAAAATCAGCGGCGCGTGTTGGCGAGGGTGCGCACTTGACTCCATCAAGCCGCAGAGCGATGTAGAGCGAGGAGGAGGAGGAGGAGAAGGAGGAGGTACGAGATAGGGGTGAGAGAGTGGGAGCTGAGCAAGCATCGGAAATCGATAACGCAATCTGGCCGGCGTCGGTCGCGGCGAACATTTCGGCGTGACGGCGCGACGTCGGCAGACTGATATGAGCCGCCGAATGTGACAAACGTTCATAATGCAAGTAAGAGGGAGAGAACGTTTCGTGCCCCCCAACCCCCTTCCATCCCCCGCGAAGAGCGCTCGGGCGAAGTCGAGACCTCGGGACCAGAGGCGACTTCGTTCCGGGTTGCCGGACGGAGGCACGGAAATAAATGGATACCATCGGTCACCGTCGCGAATGACCGCTTTCGCGCCGCCGGGTATTGTTCATTAACTTTTCCGGCCGCCGATTAATTGCGCGCTCCTGTCGCCGGCGAAAAATCTGGCCGCGCTCGGGAAAACGAATTGGCCTAGCGCAAAAAGCGCGGCCACGCGAACGAGCCGGACGAGCTGACCCAAGTTGGCCAGATAGTCGACGTGGCTTTGTCACTGTTACTATTGTTGCGCAAAAATGCATTCACAATGGCCGCCTCGTAAAGGTACCATTTAAGTTTGATTCTACAGTCGTCGTGTGCCTCAAACTCGTCGCGAACAAATAACACAGCGTTTAAGCAACCGAGCGCGGTGGGTTATTTTTGTGAGATAAAAAATATAACGTACGTTACAGTTTCTATTTCATGAATTCTATTCGTAAACTTTCCGTATTATTTTTGTTATTGTTTGCTATATATTATCTTGCAATGTGAAAATGATTAATTATATTCTTTGTTACTCCTGGTTAAAAATTTATGTTTGTCAAAGATGAGCATGACGTATAAGAGCAAATCGTATTATATAAAGTGTTATTGCGATAAATAATTTATCGCTTTATTCCTTGCAGAATTCAACTTCAGATAATGTCGTGTCAAATAATGGTTTTATTACCTCAAGATAAACTAAATTTAATATTATGCTTTATATATAGCTTCTTAGAACAGTTTTATCTGTACTCTCTGATTTTTAAAACTGACAGTTGGAAGCATCGAATTGTCAATTTCCAAAAGTTAAATATATATATGGGATAATTTTTAATACAATAACATCATTTTCGGTACAATATATGTACATATCATAAATGTTACACTCTACTAATCTGGTTTAACACAATTTTTGTACTTTTCATAGGTAAATTTAGCACATTGGAAGATGGTATCTACATAATATGTTATTTTCGTATCAATTTTAAGAAAATAATAAACTATTCATTCCTTACAGTCTTGCCATTATTTCGATTTAGATCTAAAATATTTTTAAATTGGATTTATACTCGAATATACGTATTGCAAGTTTTTCCTTTTACTTATAAACCAAAATGATATTTTTGACTCTTTAACTGTTATTTTGATTATTTTTATTATAAATACGCATATCAATTCGCGATATATCATTTAATTTATTTTAATGTTTATATATATTATGTACATTCAAATAATTCACCATCATTGATGAAGACTGAGTAAAGTTTGGTTTGTAAACTATTTAATTAGTCTTTTTTTAATAAATAAACTAACACCTAATATACCTGTGACATGTCTGTTGAGGAGTCGAGAGGATCGATCGGACGCGACAGAGTTCGTCTGTCTCGGAGTTTGCACAGAGCGGAGAGAAGAAAGCGAAGAAAGAGTTCGCGGGGAGGGATGAGACAAAGCGCGGTGACATAGGAAAGGGCCAGGAATTGTCTTCTCGTTCGGCGCGCGAGCTGCTTTTCGGAAATATATTCGGGCCGGGCAAACACATCGCGTTGTCGAGCAACGACTTTGCTTGCGCGCACGAGCGCAGGAAAACTCACGGGAAAAATCGAATTACGAGCGCGCTCGCGAGAAATATTAAAAATATACGGTGAGACAATGCGCGAAGTGTGTTGAACGGGAAAATAAAACAGGGAGCGTTTTAACGCCGAAGGGTTTTATCGACGCGCCGCCGCCTTTCCGCAACGAAATATGACGGCACAGCCTAGGATCGAGAGACGACCTCACGAAGAGAATCAATTTTGGTTCTTTCGTTCCTTCAAAATAACACAGTTCGACATTTTAGGTCCCTTAAAATTGAAATTGTTATTTATGTAAAGTATCGATTGCCACTCCAGCCAAAAATTAGTCGAATTGACGTCGATGAACGATATCGAATACAGATTTATATATTTGTCATCTTTGACTTCATTATAGTTATTTTTATGTTAATTGAGCAATCACAAATATATATTTCTATAAGATTTCTATAAGATTTTTGTTATCTTTTGACCAATTCTACATCGAATCGATGTAAAATCGAAAAGCACAGTATAGGTACGCAAAGCACGATAGAAATCTGACCGAAATATTCGCAATTGCTCAATTAATGTAAAAACAATTATGATAAGAACAATATATATTTATGCAAAATAACAAAAATATCAATCAGTATTCGACCATTCATCGACACACCGATGTCAAATCGACATTGATTTGACAAATGATTTCTGGCTGGAACATTTTATTCAGGGTTGTGCCATAAATTTCAAGATTACGTCTACGTGGATTGTTTACGTATTGTTTACGATATGTTTACACAAAACTTTTTTCATGTAAATAAAAAAGTAATGTAAATTACAAATTGGATAACAAAATAGAGAGAAAATAAATTTTCACATGTTAATATATTTGAGCGTTAATATTAAAAATATTAAAAATTAAAATTTAAAAAGTAAATAATAATATATTAAATTTTTATTATATTACACAACGGATTTAAAAAATAATTTTGGGCTATATATTTAGGTTATAAATGCATTTTATTTCAATTATTTATAATTTTATGATTTATATGTTAATATGTAGTTAATGTAGTAGTGATGTAAAAGAAACATGATGCTAATTAAAAATATTATTTGTTGACCTGTAAGCTTTTAATCGATAAAAAGCAATATTGCTTAATTCGCGATTGCAATATATACACAATAAATATAACCTTATTTAAAATATTTATTTTCTTTTTTTCATAAGTAAATAAAAAATCAAAATCTTAAAAACCGTTATTAATTTGTCAATTGTGGCATCTTAAATTATGCCTAAACTATATAACAACTGATATGAAAATAACACTAACAAAATATAAATTTCTGATATTTCTGACTGAAAATATGAATCTTCGAATATGAAGCTTCGATTATTCATAGATTACTTATTGATTACATATATGGCACGTTAACCATAGTTTACATTGTAATATACACGTAGGTGTAAACTATTGTATTTTATGCGTAAACGCACAACTCTGGTTTTATCGAGCAGATTATTTTTATCCTTCTCGCAATGGGCTTTCCTTTGAAACGAGTATCGAGACACTCCGGTAGGTACTTTTTGACTCCGATAAAAGATCGATAACCGAAGGAGCTCTTTGCGAATTCAGGACCGAGGATGTGAATAGATAATTATAAAGCCCACCTGCGAAGTCTCGACTTCTTAGCGCGATACAAAGGGAGCACCCGATAGCCGCGCGAACAAAAGTCCTCTTACGGTACCATTACGGCGGTAAATTCCCCGAGCGATCTAATAATAAATCGATTGTGAGCCGTGAGCGCTCTTTCATATTTTACAGCATACTTGAACGCCCGCCCGACGAGTCCGGTAAGTCTGACATATGGAATATTATAATAGGGATTTATGTTATTCCGCGGCATTTCTTTTCACCGGAAGGGACGACATCCCCGCCGATGCGCGAGGCAGCAGCGCGATATAAGTGATATGACCGAGCGCGGGTTTTGCAATACATATCTATATCGGTTGTGTAGTGAAATACACCCAGGTCCTTTGTAGCCAACCATAATCTGGAAAATTGTTTTGTCTTTTATCGGTTAGTTTAACAGAATTTTCCCTCGTACGTTTTTACGCAAATTAAGCGAATTAAATACAATAGAACGCCTAGACGATCGGAAATTTTATCGGGAGTCGGTACAATCCGTTTACAATCCTTTTGACATTCAACGTCGAATACCTCCGTAACTAACTTTTCACAAATTAACGACTGGGAGTATTACGAAATTATTTCTCTCGCCGTAACATTTATACCGTATTGTTTGACGACACCGACCTCGGGAAGGAAAAACGAGAGGAGGGTGGAGGAAGCCGAGAAAAGCCGGAGCATCCAGTCGCGAACGCTGTCACGATAAAAGGACAGAAAGCGAAGTATAATTCCGCGGTTTGCGGCGGCCAGAGCTGAGAGCTGCGCGAAATTCATTCCGGCGGGGGAGCTTATAAAAGCTACTCGCGAGTCGCGACGACGGCGAACAATACCCCGTCGAATGCATTCGGGAGCGAACGACGTCGTCGACGTCGTCGTCGTCGTCGTCGTCGCTGCGGAGGCTTCGATCAAACGGAGAATACCTATCCGCAAGCTTTGGAGCTTGCTTTACGAGCGCGAACTTTTCAGTATTTGTCCCCCGGATATAACGCACACAGGCTTGCGTTTCGCGCAGCTATCGCCGGACAAAAACCCCTGGCGCGAGGGCTGAAATATGAGGAAACGTTTTTTTTTAAATCTCGCAAAATAAAACAATACGGAACTAACATAATCTAAACAGTCCTGGTGAGCGCTCCAGTTCTCTCGCGAAATAAAAACTGCAGTGTAACAAAAAGCCGCGCGCACACTTTTACAACTCGGAGAACACTTCGAAATATAGGTATATTCTCGCGAAATATTCTTTGATGGGGTATTATCGCGGAAGTAAGCCATCCGGTGTAAGCCATCGTCAGCTTATCTTTCCCAGTATCAAAGGGAGCTCCGACGCTCGCGATATGCGATTACGACTATTATTACGAGCTATGAATATCGGCGGCGACACGCCGACCGACGCGACGCGACGGTGTAACGAGATGCGTCGAAATCGCGTTCGCACGCATTCCCGATATTTACGCGCAATTATACAACGCGGCATTATCAATCTTTTGTAGCGGGAACGACGAACGTGCGTCGAACGAATATATCGCTTCGGACATCAATTCATCGGCGGGGAAATAAAATGGACACGCGCATGAATGAAGGTATTTCGCATCGCACGGTCGTTACATCAAACGGCACCGGATTTCTGCGGTATTTAAATTATTTTCAATAATTGTTGTTGCCACGAGGTTAAAACACTGGAAAGCGGACTTCCAGCTCCTTTAATGCGCCCAGGGCGGTCAATTTGCACGCGTATTATTTTCCATGCTCATTGTAATTAATTGCCATATATAGGCAGACGCGATGTATTCTCAACATTTTGTGTTTTCCAATATCCATTTTTTTTCCTCTGGAAATAATAATAATAAAACGGCGCGATTATATAATCCCCGCGAAGGAGGTAACGCATAACTGTTGCGAGATTCGAGAGGCGATCGAAATCGCCGGTTGGAACGAATGGTCAAGAGTGCTTCTGGCGTTAGAAGCTCTCTTCGCCCGCGAATGCAAATGGATTAAGAATTAAAATCCCTTTACCATCCTTTCCGATTCGACGCAGGCAAGGATACAGGATGGGCTCTCTCCGCCAATCGAGGACTCTATCGGAGTCGATAACGTTCGGGTCTCTCTCGCTCCGGGCCAGCACGCGCGAATCTCTCTGACCCGCATTCCAGCTGCGCTGTGTCCTTTGGCATCGATCGACCAAACGGATTAATATAATTTCCGGCTTGTACCCGACTCGAGAGTCAAACGGAAAGGTCATCAGATTTCCGGTATCGATCCGAAGTTCGCCGGGGCGAACTTGTCTCACCTTACACACAAATATCAATATTACATTGCACATTATTGACTCGAGATTATCGATACTTTGTAATATCGCTTTGTGACATATCTATTACGTATAACGTGATAACCGTATTATAAGCAACGTTACAAAGTATCGCGATAATTTTACATATAAATGCGTGTATAAAGTTTCAGTACAAATATATACATAATTATTATATTACTGCACATTGTATCAAGAAAATATCTGGCTTTGTTAGATACACGGATTTACATTGAAATTCTCTGTCGCGCGTGAGAAGAGGGGGGGTGTGTATCTTGCGGGACGTGGGATGCAGGATACTCCAGTATGACGCGCATCCGCCCGAATATTCATGGATAATTGAATTAGTCGCAATTAAGCTCGATACCGATCGCGAAGCGGCGAAACATATCTAGCCTCCACGTTTAGGCAAATAGCTTGGAAATTAAACACACATGTGAATCTTTCCCTTCTCCCCCCTCTCTCTCCCTCTCTCCTTCTCTTTCTTTCACTTTGGTTTCTCATTTAATATGCAAAATACGTAAAAAATAAGAACGTGTAAAAGGAATATATATAAAATAACATGAATAATAATCTGATTTAAAATTATATGAATAATATTTTGCTTTGATACGACTTATACGTATAAGTATACTATAAAATAAAAAGAAAAAGTATCTAAATATAATACATAGATATAATTAAAAAAAGTATAAATGATTTATATTCGAAATATGCCAAACGAAATTATCAACTAAAGTAATAATTTCGGGGAATTTGTTCTCAAAAAGCAACAATAATTGTGTTCTTTTTGTTCATGTATTTTTTATAGCACACATTTACTATTCATAACGTTTTAATTTTTAATTTCAGCAAATCCTCTAATATCTTTTTTATATTTTTCAAAGCATTTATTTTGTAAAAAAGTATTTTTATTTCCCTGTACCACTCAACGATTCAAATGTAAATTTATTCTTTTTATTTTTCCACTTACATTTGTATTAAATCGCGATGTTTGGCGTTCGCCTCGTCCTTATTGTCTTCAATTATGAACGTCCAATATAATCACGAGAAATTAAAAGATATCACGTTGCCGTCCGCGTCGTTGCAATTCCGTGTTCTCAAACATCCGAGGACTCATTTCTGCGCAGGAGGAAAACGCGTCGTAAAAATTGGCCGTTCGTTGTCGTCAGCGTAAAAGCGCGACCGCATAATTAACGTGGCGTAATTAAGCGGGCTCATTCGCGCGCGGTAACGATCTTTATGCTGACAAGCTGTCGAGAGTCGCGTACGCTCGCCCGTAAACGTAAAACGGTAGCGGAAGGACGCTTTTGTAGATCGTGGTGGCGGATAGCGATCCCTGGGTTCGTCGGTAATTGAACGGGATCGTTGCTCGAACTAAATAGAGGGGAGGTAATTAACCCTTTCAGAGTCTTTATTTATCAAAGAGTGACTTGGACCGCGTTCGTGTGGATTATTCCTGCAAACGATTATTCTTTCATACCTAGTGGAAAATTTTTATCTTCCACCTTTTAAATTCTCAAAGATAATCCGAAAAAGTATCAAAAGTTATTTTTGCAAACTCCCTTTTTTGTTAAAATTGACTTTTACAAAAGATTTTGAAGTAGTGTTTTTCTTTTATTAAAAAAAAGGACTAAATTTGTAGAAATAACTGTCTGCAGGAAGAATTTCATGGAAGAAACTTTTGTAATAATGTAATAATTATGACACACAGGGCTCGAGCCAATCTCGCCGTTGAGAGCCGTTCAATCGGAAAAAGCTTTTGAAAAAACACCTCGTGAACGAATACTCGCGCCAGTCTCTTTCTCTTCATGTTTATTCGCCGCCAACTAAACTCACGTCATCGGCGAATTGGGTAAACGGCGAAACTTTTGCGCTTGCTGGCTCGCGGACATTTCTGCGATTTTCCTACGGACGGGAAAAAAACCACCGTAATAAAGGCCGCTTTACTCGCAACTAGCTTTCTACTCCATAGTCTTATAGTAATTGTAAGTAAGGAACTCGAATCCGAGGATCTTATCATTCGAGAAGAACTCGAGAAGAAAACTTCCTCAAACTTTTTATTTCTAATTGTTTAATCTTTAATAAACACTCATAGTGAGATATCTCTTAAGATAATACCTAAAAAGTAAAAGATTCTTATAATAAACGATACTGCGTAATTAAAATGATAAGAATAATTAATTTTTAATCTTTCTAAAGTGCTATCGTTGCCTTATGTAACTTCGTCTCTTCGCCGACTGGTGTGAACCGACCTTAATATCGACACGGCTTTCTGGCGACCTCGCCGAGGATCGAAATAATAATTAAAAGCTTATCGCGGGAATTGGCTGCATGCCACCTACGTAGATATTGCAGGGTTTTTTTTCCTAACAGCATGAAAGGACACACGCCGAAGCGCGAGGCAGAAAAAGGTCTCGAATAAATTGTTTTAATTAAATAACCTCCTCCCTTTTCGAAAATTGGTTTCGTGCTTGGTGAAGCGCTAACTGGCTCGCCTTTTGCGAAAAGTCACCGTTTATGAGAGCCGCGGTGTGTTGCATCCTCGAATTGGAGTGCTCTGCCGCAGAAATATACAGGGACGTGATGCGTTTCCCCCCCCCCCGCGAAAAGAGGAGTTCTTGTTTAAATTTTAACGCGTGCATGGATATTGGTATGCAGGCCGCGCTCGATTTGCGCGGTTAGCGCGTTACCGAAATCTAGACGCGAGAATCCGTATAAATCAAAACTATACGCGCGCGAATCGCCAGTATTTCGCGCGGAATACCACACGAGGAACGGGTGTTGAATATCGTTTTCTTCTTTGCCAATATGAATATGTAGAATACTCCGCAAACGGTGGAAAAGAAAAACGAAGCGCACAAAACAATCTGGGTAAAGTTTAAGCTAATTTAACCGTGGTTCTTTTACGCTTCCTTCGCCGTGACGCGTGAAAAGAGAAATCGAATAAAAGTATCAATCAAAGTATCCATGACGTAATCGCAATCTATTTCGCAAAAATATTCGAAAATGTAAAATTCACGGGGTTTTTCGAGAGACTCTCCGCGAGGAAGTAGGTTTAAGACTGAAGTCGAATAAAAATATAAAATGTATGTCAAAGAGGCAATGCGAAGAGTACATTCATATTTTATAAATGGATTTCTCGAAACACGTGTACTTTCCCCAAATGCGACTTGGGTTCATGCGCTCCGACCTAATAAGGAACATTATATACGACGATGTCGATATATAGTTGCATCTATATATAGGCGAGGCGCATTTGCGAGGCGAACGAGGTCGAACGAGGGAAACTGCGAATGAAAGCGACCCCGCGCCAAAGCCGTGCCCGCAGAAATTTAATTTAATCAGCCGTCGTTGCGCCTTTGACCCGCGATTAAGCATATGTAAAGCGCAGCCGGAAACTCCGGGACATTTCCATCCCGTTTCGCTGCTCAAAGAAGATTTCTCCATGTCCCATTGATTGGACCACAGATTGCTCGTTACTCCCTTTTGTTTGTCGAAAGAAGTCGAGATATAGCTGCAGCACACGTTTTTTTTATATTTACGTCAATGGATATATGTATATATGTGATATGTATTAACTTATTATCCGAATGCACTTCTTTCAATCAAGAAATGCCTCTCGTTGCAAAGAGATGATTTCAACCTGATGTGGATACGTCGCAAATCATTTTTATATGCGCTATGAAAATCTCACGGTATAGTTTTTTGTGTTTACCAACCGTCAATGTTATTTTTTCTTCTTTTTTTTTTCAAAGCTGCGAAAGAGTCGGCGCGCCGTTGCGCACGAATAGATTTATTACCAGTGCATTCGACGCACCGGCGCGCGAAGGGCATCCCTTCGCGCGCTATACGGGAGCAGAGAAGAAAGGGAAAGAGGGGCGCGTTCCCCCGAAAAATAACATCTCGTGACGCGAGAGCGGGGGAGTGCGCTATAATTCTTTTTTTACATTCTGTTTTTTTTCGCAAATGGCGTAACGAGCGCGAAAATAATTAAAGGAACCTCATCCATATCTCTCTCTCTCTCTCTCTCTCTCTCTCTCTCTCTCTCATCCCTTGGCCGCCGCCCTTTCTCTGCAGGACCGTCAATGAACTATCGAATCGAGGCCGCCACCCACGTACCACGCTGGCGCTAGCATAATAGCCGTAATAATAAGTTACAGCGGCGGTAATGGCCGTAATAGCGATGGTAATTGGAAATATTAACAATGCGGCTGCCTTTGTTCCGCAGCGTATTAGAAAGAAGCACCCCTGGCTCGTTGCCCTTCTCGCAATGAGGTTAATTAACGACACGTGTTTCCCAACGTGTTCGTGCGTGTCTGGTCATGAGGCGGTGAGATCGATAATCGCGACGCTGCTCAAATGAATAAGGACTATCTCTCCTGATTTAGAAAAAAAAGAATCGACATGTATATAATAAATATACGTTAAATACAAGAAATTGATTTCATATTTCATAGACGACATATAGACCGACCGATATGTTGATTTCTAAATTCTGAACCCCTGTACTCTACGAATTTAACTACTCTTCGCGGCTGGACGGCTCTAAATCTAACTGAGATGGAACTCCGACTACTACGAGTTAGAATGCCAGGAACAAGCTTCGCGCCGGTAATATCCTTCATCTGGAGTTTCCCCAAAATGTCGAAGCGCACCGCGTGCCTCGTTTTCAACAGCTCGTCGACAAGCTCGTTGTCCTTGCAGTTCCAGTTGGATTTCGATCTTTTTTAGGACCGTAGCGACGGCGGCGCTCGTTCGCCTCACAGCACGTAGGGATCCGGTTGAGGAATGCGGTCTAGGGGCAGGAAAAGCAGGGCGGGAAAGGGATGCGGGGGGTGGGACAGGGAGACGAAGAGGGTACTGGCAGACTGCAACGCGCCCTGCCAATTTCCGAAGCTTTCAAAAGCGACGTGGATTTATGGCTCTTCCCGAAGTAACGAGATTCCGCGAGTTCGCGGCTTTTCCAGTAACGGCTATGGATGCTTAGTGCCGGGATACTTATGATGCACCGATAATATCGAAATCGCCCTTTCAACCTGACTTAAAGACGCTCTGTACTTTTGACTCACGTCTACGTCTTAATTAAGCCGTCTTTCCGCTAATAATTCACAGCCGATTGTTATTTTCATTATATATATTCTTCAATTGCAATATATCTTAATTAATCAGTTGAGCGTGGCAGATTGAAATATAGGAATGGAATTTTCATATGATGGATTCGATGCATTTTGTATAGAAATTAGTCGAAACTTTTATTAATAATTGTCTGTGAAATCATATGCTCAGCCACAAGAATTCTTCGTAAATAAGATCTACTAGGACTTTTAAAAACTACGAGATGTTAAAGTTACTTTAATGCTACATAACTTCCACTTTATTTTTACACCGACTCTAATTTACTCTAACTTAATCTAATCTTATTCTTTAAATATTTTCATCTTTACTAAATATACTTCTTACTCTCTCACACGCTCACATTCTCATTTGTTTGTTTGTTTGTTTGTTTACGTGTATACTCTTCTTCCTTGCTTGATTCATTAAGTTAGCTTATCCTAAATGGATGTGTCTTCAATTTTTCAAAATATACGCTTTCACACTTTCACAACTTTACGCTGAACCATATACATTCTATATTAAAAATTGTTTTTCAAAAAAAGTATATTTTTTTATGTATGTATAACTATATGTGTATGACACGTTACGGTATTGATTTTGACTATAAACAAATTGACTAAACAAAAATGCGTATTGTTATTCCAGTCGGTATAATAAGCCAGGTTTCGCGTGAATAATCATTTCAATTCAATTTCTTGTCAGTATCGAATAACCTGCACTTTTCAATTTCACTTGTCAGTTTCAATTTGATTTCCAATTAAGATGTGACTATTGAACCAACCGCGTTTCTCAAGATAAAAGAACTCCGCTCCGAATGTCTCATATGTCTGAGACGAGACTCGCAAGTAACGACTATATACAACGGAAATACGGGCCTTGTATATTTGCTGATTCTCGGACATGGCTCGTGGATTTCATCGTGCCATTTCGTCGCGGCGCGGCAACGCGTTGCGACGGTATCATCCCGGGTCGCTCCTGTGCGTTTCCCGACGAAATTGCGGATACTGCTCGCTCGGTAGAGGCTATCCATCCCGATCCCAGTTTCCCAGCGAATCGAATACGCCGTGTATCGTTGCGCTACTCCATCGGTGATGCATTTGTCAAACGGCCGCGCCGGCCAGACGAGCCCATCGAGAGGGAACGACCCGGCCATTGGAAAAATTAATAAACGGATCGTCACCTTAATGGAATTTCTCTCGTCTCGGTTTTTACCATTATTTCAGTCTCTGGCTAATGGGAAACAATTTTTATTTTGATAACATGCGAAATATATCGAGCACTCTACGTAACATGTTGAGCTCCACATGTATTTTCTTTATCGCAGTGATATATTTCAGATTAAAAATATTCTTCTCTTTTTTCAATTAAATTAACAGAAAACAATACTAATTTATTGTATCTCTTCACTCAAACGTGTAACATATATTAATGATAATATCTGTTAGCTTTGTTATACACTTTCTGCTTTTTGCTCGTGGCATAGAAATGTAAGACTCGCAGGATCGTGTAAGCGTCCCGAAAGTTATGGACCGACCGCATGTCCCCTAAACCCCTGCGGTCGGCGCTGCGTAAAACGAGGGAGAGGATTCGGCCGTTTCGGGGGATTTACGATCCCGATGTGTCCCGGCATTTACCCCGGGCCGTTCCTTCTTATCATTGTCTATCGCGGCGCATCCCTGGAAGACCCCGCGGGACAGGAACGTCATATCTTCAAACGGGGCTTCCTTGTCATAGCTGGCGGGCGCCGCGCCCGCTCGATCGGAAAATCGTCGACCCCGCGGCGCGCGACTTTAAAATTCATAGAAACGGAATTCCGCCCACGATGTCCTAGTTGGATAAACCCGGACCATTTTCTAAGTCCTCCATGAAGCTACGTCTCGATTTGATTACGATTAAAATTAACTCGCGACTGCGAGCTGGCTGTGACCTGAATTCCCGGTGGAAAAAACTGGGGCGATATTAGCCGAAAGCCGAAACGGCCGCTTTTTTAATAATTTTACTTCTTTCTTTTCCGTTCGTTAATTATTATCTCCTCCTCTTTAAATATCCGATATACGTAGGCACTTTATTCACAAATGTCTGCAGATATTCTATTTTAAAACCTTTTTTTTTTAATATCTATACACACAAGCAAAATAAATATAAGAATTCTTCTCATCAATAATGGACATTATAATCTGAGATGATTTTATATTAAAGCAGTCTCGCTCTCACAAACTCACCATTTAAGAGACGAGGAAATAAGTCGCAATCTATTTGTAGTTATATCTGATTTAAACTTGCGGTTACATTTACGACGCACACTTTCAGTGTTTCCGAAAATTTCATTATAATTGGCGGAAATACTTCGGTCGTGAATCGCGTGTAAAATGGCGATTCGTAATACGAGCAATTGCAATTTCGCAGAAAAGAATACAACATTCTTAATAACTTTCTATATTCTGGAACAATTTCATTTATGTGATGCATCACCGGAATTGTTATAATATTATTATATATTTTTTACGTAAAAGTCTATCGTACGTACATTTTTCAGAGATTTCAAACTCAGCTCGTCTTCAAGACGCGAAGGAAAGGGAGAGGGGGCAGTGGCGGCATCAACAAGAAAATTGGAAAGAAAAAGTTTCAATTAAATCCGATTACTGGTACAAAGTATCTCGCAATAATCAATTCAATCGCCCAGTCGCATTTCATCGATACTAAAATTATAAAAATTCGTAGATCTCAAAATATTTCAAACTTATTTAAAAAAAAAAAACGTGTTCCGCGTGTGCGAGGCACGGATGATTGCTCGTCAAACATTAACTCGGTATTGCCGGAAACTTTTCCCTTAAGTTACATTTCTCGGGAGATGAAAATATCTCTGCCGGGAGTTTTCGAATGTGTTCTAACCGTTCTAACGGCGGGGCATCGTTTCTCGAAACGAATTGGCATGGAGCGGAGGAGCACGTCGGCACGCAAATTTCCCGACTCTAATCGAACTTTCGCGCACCGTCTTCTCGGGCGCAACGAGGCGTCCGACAGGACCCTGTCGAGCGTCGAACTGCGGACGAAGGACGCGACTTGAAAGAGAAATTTAGCCCCACGAGTTTGACGAAGGAAAGAATATCTGGCTTCCATTTCTGTAAAGTTCGAAAAACAAATCGATAACGCATCACGTTCCACGATGAATGTGGAGAGACAAACGGTATTATTGTGGAATTTATTTCTGGCGACTAAAATTGCTGGGCGATCACACGGACGAATTAATTTGAATTGTCGAGTAATTAACGTATTCAGCTACACACTTTGTCAAATTATGTGAAACAGATCATTGGTTGCCCGTGACAGAATCGTCTCTCCGTCGCTTTTAATTAAACTCTCAACCCGTCTGTTGATCTTCGGTCACCGCGAAATCGTTTGAGGTGAAAGAGGAAAGAAAAGATGAAAGGATAAAGGGGGGGGGTAGGATCTGGAGCGACGACTCGATCTGCGCCGAGGTGCGAGATGTACGAGTGTTCGCAAAGTACTCGTATCTGCGAAAGAGAGATGAACTTGTAAAAGTTACAGACTGTGCTCCTTGAGCCAACAATAAGCCTATTCTTTTTCATCATTCGCCGTCTGCGAAATCTTTAAAGAGTACCGACCCATTCGGCGGAGTTTCTCGAGCGAAAAAAGACCGAAGACCGAAGAGTGCGTGGCTTTAATTTACCTTCGAAATTGAAGTGTGTTGCGCAATCTTAATACTTTAATTCTTAAAAATTTATAGAAAAGTGTGCTTGGCTATAACGAGCAATTATTAATTATTTGACAAGCTATATACTTAAATGCGTTATCCAATATTTATTTTCTTAAAAAGTATCGAGCGAGATTCTCTCAATCACGCTAAGGCTCGTATTCGAAAATTTTACAACGGTTCCGAGTATTAATAAACCACGGCACATTTGAGCGGGGATGTTCACGCCGATGAAGGAATCAGCAGTTTTCCTATAGCCCGGGGAAATTGGAAAGCAAGTTCGGAGGGAACGAGGCTGCGCCATGCAACAGTGATGCGAGATTCTCCATCGCTGAGATCGAGAACACGAGAAGACGTGTTCTTTTCCCCACGAAAAGTAGATTACTTACCGTTTACTGGGAAATATTTATGCCAATTTATTGTCAGACAATTATCCCGTTTTACAAGTACGTATCTCACGTACTTTCCGCAAAATTTGATTCGTCCGCAAAAACAATTTTTATATCGGAAACGTAGCTGTGGTTTTATCACGCGACCCAAATACGATCCAGCTTGGCTATACACGGGAACGTCCCGCGCGAAGCAGATCGAGCCACGCGAGGCAAGAAACTTTAAAGATTTTCCTCGGGACTCGCTCGGTTGCAAACAATGACAAGAAAGTATGACCTTAAGTAAGTGTGTAAGGACGAGGCGGTGTAACCATACTGTCAGTTCCCACGGGATAACGGTTCCCTCCGCGCGCGCATTCTCGCGCGCGGGATAGAACGGTAGTTGTGGGGACACTTTGCGAGGTCCTGCGGGCGCGCGCGGATTAGCCCTTTCACTACTCATGTTATGTATGTGCCATATATATCAGTTTACAATGACTATCGCGGATCGCGTGTTGGGTTTCGTTATAACGATTCGATGGCCCGAGTGAATTCAGGAGCCTAAACGCAGATAAGTGCCTCAACGTTAAATGATTAATCTCTGACGATTAATCCGAGATCTAATTCCGACACAACAAAGTTTGTATCTAAAATTGAATTGCTATTTATCTACTCGTAGGTAGGGTTCAGTTCTGATCGACAGTATATACCTTATAATTTAAAAATTAAAAAAAATTCTGATCGAATAGTAGCCAATTGCCCTGATTCAGAGGTCTTGCGCGTCAAGAGCCGAAGTAAAAGTGGGTGACCGTAATATCCGAGGTAAAGTGGAAAGGCGTCGTCGCGCGGAAAGACCTCCGTGAGCAGAGGACAGGAGAGGAGACGAGACGTGGCGCGACTTGTTGGCCTTAAGACGAGGAGTACCCGTCGCGGCAAGTGCGACACGTTTCATTCTAAATCCTCTTTCCTCGAGGCGGAGCCCCGATAAATCCGTATTTGTTTGCTCCCGGTCGGACGCCGGTGTCGCATCCGACGAAATTGCGTTCGGGATGAATTCCAGGCGGTTCACGGTAAAAAGGACATCAGCCGTAATTGAAGGAGGTACGGCGGATGTGAAGCAGGTATAATACGTGTTGCATTTGTGATGTCATTCCATAAATATAAGGAAGGTACTTAGGATTTAGATATATATCGATATATTTTTCTATAACGAGAAGCCTCAAATATTATTTCCGTTGGGACATTCAGTGACTAAGAAAAAAAAATAAGGTGCGAAGTTCTCACTTTTCGGCGAAATTTTTGGATCGAAGGCAGGACAGGGTGTACGAAGACGAACCCTATTACAGATCTATCCTGACCGAACGAGCGTCCTGTCTCTATAGAGAGGAGAATAGTGTTCGGG
Organism: Temnothorax ravouxi; assembly: GCA_030770255.1. Taxonomy (NCBI): domain Eukaryota; kingdom Metazoa; phylum Arthropoda; class Insecta; order Hymenoptera; family Formicidae; genus Temnothorax; species Temnothorax ravouxi. The sequence continues at coordinate 18,947 of JASTWP010002256.1, read as the reverse complement.
GATTATCCCTGCGGTCACGTGACCGGTCGGGCTCTTTCTCCCGCGTAGCCTGCCGTTTGTTACGTTCGGTCGATCGTAACTTTCAGGATTTCTGTCCCCGGTACAGGTCTCTCCTTCTCACATACGCCTTCCCTCGTTTCTTTTTTTACCTCCTTTTCTCTCTATTAATCTGAATAATTCTAGAGCGCCCTTTCCGATGAAAATCGTACAAGCTAGATATTTAATAAAAATAAGTGATATGAAATTTGTGGCTAAGTACATGCCAACTTTTTCCATTAACTTCAGAATTTTTTGGGGTGTATACGAACATATATTTTACTTAACCGTAAATTTACATAAATCTTCCGTTTCGTTCCGCTTTCTTGTTATCAGCAGGCTCTCTTCTAAATCAGATTTAACTTTTATCGAAATGTTTCTGTGAAATTTATAAACGATGGGATCGTAGGTGTATTTTTACTAAAAAAATATATATTTTTTGTATGTTATGTATAATAAAATTATTTTACATATATGTATATAGTAATTACATGTACACACATGATTGTCATCAAATCAAGGTAAAAACTTCTTCTAACGATAACCTCGCGAACTAGAAAAAAAATTTTTGATTTCGACGAAACTTCACACACATTAGTAAATAGATAATTTTATTTTAAGTTATGACCCCAAAACAATTCTAACTCAATCATCATATATAGGACGGCTTTTTGTTTTGGAAAAACAGAAAACCGATACACACTCGATATAGGTACTTCGAAGTGTTCGAGATATCAAAAAATGTTTTATACAAAAAGTTTTATAATATTATATTTCATATTTCATAATATAAAAAAAACAATTTTAAAAAATACTATTAATGTGGTTAAATAGAGTGTTCTTATCATAAAACTTTTGTATAAAACATTTTTTTATATCTAGAATACTTTTCATCCGAATATGTTTCACTTCTTATTGTTAGAATTGTTTTTGGATCGCAACTGAAAATTTCTAAATCCGTCTATTCACCTTACATGTGTGTGTGTAAAGTTCATCAAAATCAGAATTTCCGGGTTCACGAGGTTTCCTTGTAAGTAGATTTGTCTATTTAGCTATTCATCCATCTACTATATCCGCAAAGATCTGACATCAGCCTCTGACTGGTCTTAATGCACAAAGACCTCGACGGCGCGCTTGTTGAGCTCATTAAATCGCGCCGGCGACTTCGACAGCCTGATTATGCGCCTAACAGCGTCGTCATGCTCAAGGGACGCTTGCGGGTGCTTGTTCCGTGACATTCAAACGGTTGATCCGTCGTTCTCTCACACTGGCGACATGTCATGGGTATCCTAGAATCGATTCGATCGCTATTTTCGACATCTTTCGAGATTCTTGAATAAAATATAACATTAAATTTGAATGTAATGAAAAGTACAACTTGAAGTTATTAAAAAAAAAGAACTTTGAAAAAAATAATTTTCTCTACTATTTCAGAAATATCTGATTTTTATCAAAATATAGATTTATCACATTTTATTAAAGTAAAGTCCGTTGGACATTAAATATACCGTATATGTAATTGTGTGTCGCCAGTAGATTCTCGCAGGATATTCCTAGCGTGTTGCGGAATAGAGATTAGATCCTCTGATGCGCGCGGTGTCGACGAATAATTCTGGGCACCGTCCGGCACTAGCTGACGTTACGTGCACTTCAGGACCAATTCTCGCGCGGGCATGCAAATTACTGGCGAGTCCAGCCGAAACGTCCCCGGAATTCCCAAGAGCGTGACTGGAAGTCGCGCGAAAATGGCGCCGTCGGCAACAATTTTTAGGAATACGAAGTGACGCGCCGACAGAAGGAAAAAAAACGCTGAAACGTAGCATTGGATCTCGACTTTCGAACGAGATAAAAGAGATCGCGAGAAACAAATCGCGGTGAGACAATGACGGGACTCGCCAATTTATTTAACGAAGCGAGAATCACCGCGACGAAGACGTAGTACGTCGTGATAATTAGCCTCTCGACGGCGCGGCGGGAAAACAATTGACCCTCGAGAAGAGGAATATCTTCCCCGCTTATTCCCGCTTGTATTTCACTTTCCTCCGGATAACATCTCATCTCCAGCGCGCGCGCGCGATTGCGCGAGTATATAGTCACTGAAGATTCCCGCAGGACGTTTCGGAGGTTTATCGAGAGAATCGGAACAAGGGCGATCAGGGACGGACAGTTGTTTATCGCGTCTTCGATCCGGCCCTTGAAAAATGTAAGAGACAGAACTCTCATTGACTTTACGATGCGGAGTCCTCTGAATCTACTCTCGGTGATAGCAGCTCCGTCTCCGTTCCCCCTCCCCCTTCTCCCTTATCCCCTCCGCCAACCCGTCCGTCCGCTCCTGCGGCGTAAGGAGGAAAGACGAAGTGGTCAGTGAACGTCGACCGAAGGAAACAGGAGCGCGGATTCGATACGTTCGCCCGTGTCGGAGCACTTTCTTAAATTAGTTACAAGGTAACTCTCTCTTTTTTCCCCCCTTTTCTTTACGCCTCTTTCTTCCTCTCTCCTTTTCTTCCTCTTCCTCTCTCTCGTTCTCTTTCGTCTTTCGGATCGCTCCCAAAAGGCATCCATTGTGGCTTCCGTCCCGGTGAATAGTGGCCTCGTCCAATTACTTTTTAATCTCCCGCTACACCGGCCCGATATCTCCCCTCGATTATACAGTTTCCTTACGAGAGTTGCACGGGGTGTTCCGAAAATACGGGAATCGGTAATAGAGCCTCCACTTTCGGCGGAATTCGAAAGTGGAGTCCGTCTTCAACCGGGCTTAATCGGCGCGGTAATTAGAGTTCCGCCAATAACTCTCGAGAAATCACCCTATTTTTTTTACGAATCGGACGTTTTATGTGCGTCGTGGAACATTATATAAAAGTAAAGTAATTATATCTTTATGGCTGCGAAGCAGAAGTCAGAATTAATCAATATTAATTACCCACGTCGCGCAAAGTGGGCTAATTCCACCAAATATTTGCTAGAGTGAAAGAAATTGATGACTTCGGCCGAAAATTGTCTCCGATTTTTCTCTCAACGGAGAGACGGAATTATTTTTTGCCGATTTCCGATCGCTGTCCGTCCCAATTCCGCCCCAATTTCGGCCGTATTATTTGCCGCGCTCTCTATCACGGTGGATTATAACTTCTTTTGATTACGCCCGGCTCCCTGGCGAATGGACCCCGCGAGTCTTCAGGAGAGGATGCGTTGTCCAATTAAAAGTTTTTATTTATTTAGCGTCCGCATCTCGGCGAAATATCAAAGACATAATTTGATGATATTCATTGGATCAGAGAACCGTCCAACTCGCTTTATAAGGATGCTAATGCTTCGTTTTATCTCGATTTTGTTTCTTGACTCGCGTATCATTATTGAAGAAAGCAGTTTCTTTCAGTCGCAAATAAATTTAGATAAACATAAATTTGGCCGACTAGACTAATAATTAAATTTCACATTTTTTAAATAATATGTCTGCAACAACCATTTTTTAATAGTAGCAACAGTAGTTGTGATACTGGCAACATTAATAATACAAGTTACTACTCGTTATTAGATACTTCTAATAATAGTCATAGTAATACCATTTATTTTTATATAAAAATAATAATGTAAAAAAATTGTAGATACTAATTGGGATTAAAAATTAAACATAATATTTAATTCTCTCATTTCAATATGTTTCAATATTCGTAAAAAAATCATAGAACTTCTAATTTATATTACAATTTCATGCGTATGTGTAATTTAATATAATGATATACATATGTATATACATGACATGATATATATGTATTAAAGAAAGTAATAGAGTTAAGAAAGAAAAAGAAAGAAAATTTTCTTCCTAAAAAAATTTAAAGCAAAAGCCAGTTAGAGATAACATCCTGATTGTTATATTAAAAAAAGACTGTTGTATAAGGTAAGGCCAAATTAAGTTAAGAAGGTTCAGATTATAAAATTATAAATAAGAAAGTTTCTAAAATTCGAACAGGAAGGAACATAAAAATCAAAAGTAGAATAAAAGCTATTCTAAATCTAGAATAAATCTAGAACATAAATGACGAAATTTATTTAACCTAAACGAACGTGCGACACTTAAGATACAAGATCGCACAAAGTGCGATTGCTGAATTATGGTTTCACGTACAATTACCGGCGAGACTAGATTTTGCGGACAGAATCGCGGTGAGTGCGAAGAGTGGATCGTCCCTTCACATTTCTCACGGGTCTGGATAGAAACGGTAATAAATAACTGTCCGTCTCTGATCGCTCGCCGACATATATCACTTGTCTCGACCGGTCCCCAAACGACTTCCTTGACGTTTATACATTGGCCGCGAAAAAAGTTTCGTAATACGAATCGCTTTATGTATCGACAATTTGTACTCGTCGTCGAAGAGGAACACTCCTCCTCGGAAGAACTCCCTCGCGGAAAGCGCGCGATGGAATCTCATTCGATGAAATTCGGTAGAAGACATTATGCAGGAACCTCTCCGTATAGACGTGGTACAACGAACAGATCGAGCATGGTTTTATTGAACGCCCACGCGTGTGAAAGATATGAATTTTTTTGTCAACCCTAGGCAAATTTTTCCACGGCAAGGTTTTATCGAAGGCATCGAAAGGCAGCCGTAATATTTGATTTATACGTGTTTAATATTGTACCTTACTTTTTCCCGACGCTGAATATGTAAACAAGTTGTACATTTTGTGAAAAGGGCCGCGAGAATTTATGCTCACGACAAGCTATTGACTTTATAGTTGTGACTCGTAAATAGTCAATAACGTTAGTAAAGCTGCGAGAAGCAATTGCGGCAAAGCGATTTTCTTCGCCTCTCGGAGAAGAAAATTTCTTCCGGCGTAAAATCGTATTTCGCAATTCCCCGCACGACCGGCACGACTCGTCCGCTTTCTGCTGGGTCCGTGTTTCCGAGCCAGCAAAAGCGAATGAAAAACAAGTTTCGAACAGTTCACCAATTGCTCGCGAACGGATCGCGTTCCGGGGAAAACGGGTGACTCGCGTCGGAATTGCAAAAATGTTATGGCCTTCTATTTAGCGTATATGTACAAACGCGTCTAGAGTTTGCGAACGTGTTCTTTGATGTAACCGCCGCGAGAAGTAACGCGAAGAATGGGAGAAAGAAGAAGGGAGGAGAGGAGGAAGAGAGAGTGAGAAAGATTTTATTACGCTCCATTCCGTATTACGCTCGAAAGGCATACTGAAATAATACTTGTGCACACATTACATATGCATGGAATTTACACGAGTAAGTGAAAGAAGTTAAAAGCAAAGGTAACTAATATATAACTGCAAATATATCTACACTATATGTCTACACTAAAAAAAATTTATTAAAATCAAAAAAGTTAGATTTCTTTGAATTTAGTTTCCTTAATTCAAAGAAGTAGAACTGATCTACCCAATACTTCTTTAAATTAAGAAAACTAAATTCAAAGAAATCTATTTTTTTTTATTTTAATATACATTTTTTTTAGTGTATGTTTATAATTAAACTAAGTAGACCGTTTACATAAAAATAAATAATTTATAAGTCTCAAGAAACAAATTTGTAAGCAGATGACTAAATTGTTTCGCGATTCGGAAACTTCTCTCAGTCAGGATTCAATTAAATCTCGCGGGGCAATGCCCTTATTGAGGTGTGCGATCCGGAAAATTTTCGTCCCTGGAAATTTAATCGCTCACTGTTCAAATATTTCAAAGGGAGATGGAAGAAGATGAGTAGGCGATTGTTTTCAATGAACGTTTCTGGTGAGCGTCTAAATGTGGATTTCGAATGGCGAGGCTCGTCGAAGCATTATCAGGATGATCCACTTAAGACTTATCATCTCCACTGCATTCTCTCTGGATCACTTGGAGCTTCTCGCCGATCGTGCATTCGCATTCCAAAGGAAATCGATCAAATTTTGAAAGTAAATCACTCCAGCTTCCATTTCGAGGAACATACAAAATATTTCCCAGGATCCTTGATCTTCGAATTTTGCTAGAAATCTTAATTGCCGCAGGAAAAAATATATCCATATCGCGTTTTAATTTTAAACTATTCGTGTCACGAGATATCGAACGGGGATGATGCAGGGAACAAGGAGACGAGAACGAATCGAATTCGGATTAGATAACTCCCCGAAAGTACGTGGCATCCGACAAGGGAGTATAAACCAAGGGAAAAGGAACAGTCGATATCTCGCTCTTACTACGAGGGAGCGACAAGGGGCAGGGCGATAACGACATCTCCCAAAAGGCTGCGGCCAGATAGGAAAGGAAGAAGCCCTGGAGGACCCGCGAAGTAAGAAATAGGGACGAGGGAGGGCGAGAAAGGCTTCATCTGAAAACTTTCTTTACGGGTTACGTCGACTCGTAAAATCCTGGGCGAATCAACTGCGGGCTCTGCGAAATAGAAACGCGCGCGGGACCCGCGCGATTACGACTGGCGAAAAACGACGAGAAGGTCGGAGGGAAGATTAGATTGTCCATTCGTATATGGGTGTTCAAAGAGCGAAGTACTCCAGGCGGCAGGTGATAAATTGTTACAAACAGGGGAGAAATGTGTGTCGAGTCGCGAGTCAAGTTCGGCATCGTAATGTTTTGCGTCGCGCTGTTGAATTCGTCTTAAGCCGGGGGAATCGACTAAACTCATAAAGCAGCATTCTACGAGATCGGTATGCGGGACGGATGTAATTTCGAAGTGAACGGGTACGTTCACCGTGAGTACACACTCACGGGGGGGGGGTTAAGTGGCGCATTCAGCGCGAAAACCTGCTCCGTTGCGTCGGAAAAATCTTCCGCCTCCGGAGCGAAGCCGGGGGAGCTAAGGGCGGCGCTCGTAATTGAGTCCCACGAGGAACTCCGCCCGCCGAGTCGCATAAGGACGAAGCACTTCCACGTGCAATATACTCGCGTTCTAATTTCCCGCTCGCAACTTGGAATCAGTCGGTGGCATTTACGTCGAATCGGGGGAGAGGGGGACAAAAACGAGAAAAGGGATTGCGAGAGAGAGGCGCGGTCCCTCGATGCGCGACGGTGGAGAGAAACTTTGCGTGACCCGTTTGTAAGGAGCGCATCGTTTAATTTCCTGTTTATAATTCGCGACATCGGAATCGCTTAAAATATTCGCGGTGAGGCCGAAGTAGATTATTTCTCCGGCAAACTGGGGCAAATCTCTGAAAGGGGTGAAAAAAAACCCCATTAAGAACGGGGGGTTAATAATTTATTCTTCCATTCGCCGCTTTCCGCCATCTTTTCGCTCGCACAATCGCTATTAATTTATTACAGATAAACCGTTATTGCAGATTGCGTCGCTAATTTCGGTGTTAAACGCATAAAATTGAAAAAAAAAGATCTTTGTGAGTATTACGTAATTTCATTGAATTTTCGCGCGCGTTTCATGCTTTATTATTCCAGTGATATTCAGATCGTAGTTCATCCCATTACTGATTGTGAAATTTACTCGCGACATTAAAGGACATAACCGGCGGCGGCGCGGGCGCTTCGATAACGCAATAATGACAGCAATGTCATCGCGCATCGCGAAGTTTCAAACGAGTTCGCTATTTGTTCGATCGTTTCGAAATTCGCTTCACTCGCCTCCCGTTGACGCATCCGGTGATCGTTGGAGCGATCCCGAGACCATTCGAAACGACTCGATTCGCTCGTCGAGTCGAACGAGCGTCGATACAAGACTTCCGTCTCGGAGTTTTACGGCAGCCGAACCCTTTCGCTACGAGCTATTTAACCTTTCGACCTCTTCACGGACGTTAAACCTTCTGCTAACCGACTTCCGACGTGTCGGCCGACCGGAAGCAAACTGGTGTTTCTATCACGGGCAATCGTAATAGAATCGTTCGGGCTTCTCTCATTGAAAGGAAAAAAAGGCCGATGCGATTATTGGGTAAGTTTCCAAACTTCTAATCGATTCTTCTTCTTCTTTCCAATATCGCTATCAAATATTAACTGGAACTGACATATTCTGGTTCTGGATTTCTTAGATCTTTCTTGCGCGATGAAGATGTACAGGGTGTATAAGTCACGCCCCATCCCTGGAAATAATTTCTAAAGTATATCTGCTTCTAATCTATAGTATAATTCTAACTTCTTCAGTATAATTCTAATAAGTTCTTAATTTATTGTTATCAAAACAATTACAAACTTTTAATTCAAATAAAAACAATAATCCAAATAAATTTCTCGATTATTTGATTTAATTCTTTAAAGAAGACTCAAACTAATTTCGTTATTTCTTATTTTCGACTTATTTTGTCAATTAATTTGCTTCAAAGATGGGACGTTGATTTATAATACGTCCTGTATATTTCAACAAAATATGCTTCTGATCGTATAGATATATAGATCTTTAGACAATCACTATAAACAAGTCGTTGGTTCTGCAAATAGTCTTAGTGGATCTCTCATTGTGGATCTCTCAATAATCTCTGATTAGACAGATGCTTAAGTCTAATTTCACAACGCTTTAATCCTGTACAGAGTAGAATGTATCGACTCCGACAGAGCAGAATGTAATCCATTAAGCGTGCGCGTGCGCGGGGAGGATTAAACAAATAAACAACTCTTATACGTCGGCCCATTTCCGCCGTAGTTTACTTCGGCCGTAGTTACTCCGTATGATTCTCTCGTTTTATGTGCCGCTTTTATGGCGGCCGCATTAAAAATCGCGACTTTACAATTTCCCCAGCCAGCCTCGCAGTTATGGACGACGATCGGACGGCGGCGTTTTACGTTCCGGATGGGTTGAAAGCTCACTTAGTTTTCGACTGCTCGATACAACGAACTCCCGGGGCACCCCCAGCAGAGGGTTTAATATCCGTAAAGAGAGATAGGGAGGTTAAATAGCTCGTGGCGATGGGCGACGAACGAGGGGGAGGACGGCCGTCGGGGCTGCGCCGTAAAACTCGGCCGACGCTTCCGCGTCGCCGAGAAATTATTACGGAAGATTTCCAGTCGTCGCGCCGCGTGGCCGAATTTCCGAATTGCGAGTCGCCATTTCGTTCGCCCGCGTTAGCACGATTTTTTTGCGTCGCAGTGCTGTTAATAGGATTTGCGTCACGGGTTTCTGGAGACGCTTGAATTGAATCGTGCAATGGGACCTGCAATTACAAAAAAATCACGATTACTCCGAAAAACTTTTGTGTATCCCACATGTTTATTACGCGAAATTTTTGCAAAGTTTAATGCAGATTATGGTGCAGTTCGCGTCGCGTACATTTGCTTAATCGTGACCCTGCAGTTCAAATTTTTTCATAACCGCGAGCGAAAGGTCGAACACGCGGAGACATAAATACGTAATTTTATGTTAACGCGGCGCAATTTAATGCGAGTTTGAACGGTTATTGTAATTTCATTTGTTTACAAATTTGCATGTTGCCTTTAGCGCGCGCACGTGAGGGACCTATATATTCTGCGCGGAATAATATGTGGCTGAATATTGGAAGAGAAACGTAACAATGCATAGTAAGCAATAACGAATTTTTTAAGCGCTGCTGATTTGTTAACCATTTTCAGAACACCTTTAATCATTTCTAATGCACGAGTGAAACGTTATTATTACGCCCATTGTTCGAGATGTGGACGTTATATTAAACTAGGTCGCCGATTCTCGCAAATCATTTTTCTTCTGAACTAATTTTTCCTTCTCGCAGCGTTCTTTTTTTTTAGGCGACTGAGACCAAACGAACCATGATTGGGAGTCATTAAATATTGCAAAACTCACGTCGGTTTCCCCGATCCAATTATTTTACAGAATAATCGCCGTGCTTCTTTCATCCTATTCGTCATTTGTCCGAATATTAACGTGGCTCGCTTGAACGACTCTGGCCAGAGTCGGATTTTACTGGAGAGTCTCCGAGAAAGTTTCTTCAAATACGCGCGGATTCTCGAATGAGTGGGGAAGGAGAGGGGAATGAAAGATCAAGACTTCGGCGGTGTAACGACCAAAAATTGTCCAATTATTTTCACGGTGGAAGAGAGGAGCTTCGCATCGCGCGCAACCCACGGAGAGACGATTCACCCTGCCGTGAAGAGCGTCGAAGTGAAAGATTATCGACTGCGCGACGAGTTTCGTGACATTTCTTCCTGAATGAGTTCTCGCGCCCGTCGTCGTCCGTCGTCGTCGTTCCGCAGCCGTGAATTCTATTTCTTCGGCACGTAAAATTTTTCCGATAAAATGACGAAACAACAATAAGATATGCTGTGTCTCCGCTGAATACATAAATTTACTGAGTACAAAGCGCACACGTAGCTTCGTAGAACTGCGAACGACAAATGTCTCTATTATACGAGAACGAGGACGGTCGATTCGACTTAATTATATAAAATTTTCGTTGAGTAATGGACACTGCGAGAGATTTCAATATCGTAACTTCTGAGACGCACCGACGCGAAGGAACATTGATTATGATGGAGTTTTGCCATGCGAATCTCACGACATTTTCCTTCGAGCGACACACAGCTGTAGATTTCATTTTCGTACTGTAAATTTTATTATTTCCCCCGCTCTGTGTGAATTTTATTTCTATTATAAATTTGATTTTTTTGCGGCAAAAATATTTTTTTGAAATCGTGGGAAACGCAATGCGTACATGCTGTGATATAAGCTAAAAATATATTTAAAAGCCTCTGACGCACAATAATAAATGCTTTCATATCCCGAATGCGAAAACAGTTATAATGGATCATATTCACTATAAAATATTTGTTGCGATTTAGCCTATCAGTTGTTGATTAAATTTTCAGTTTGCATTAGCAGATGCGCGAGTATTACACATATATGGTATATGCTAACATTATACGATAACATCTCTTTCAATACGTATTAAGCATGATACTGCATGCATTCGGTATACGTCCGCGTTCATAATTAAAACTCTACCCGCGACATTAATAAAACGTCGGATTCATCTCGCGAGAGAATTACGCGAGGCGGGTCCGTGTCATCGATTAGTGTCGTCGCGAGCGACAAATAATTACGCCGCGCGCGCAATATGAGGCGCGTCACTCTGGGTTTCAATAATTTCTCATTATCTCACTTTCGAAATCGTTTTCCTCCACCTATACGTGCAATAAAGTATTGTTAATTTCGCACATCAATCCCTTTTTGCAACGTTCAGGTTGAAATACAGATTGATATATATTTCATATTTCTTATCAAAAAATAAGCATCATTTTCCCATGGTAAAATTTTACAGGAAAATGCACCGCTTTTGAAATATCTCATTTTTTAATGTAATATATCAAATGCACTGTGTGTATTGGCATATTAAAATATAAAATATATCTCGAGAACGATGCATTTCCGGAAGGGCCTGGCGAGAGAGAGAAGAAGGTGTTTATTTTTTCACAAGAAATACGATAGCACCGCGCGAGAGAGATATCTTATCTATATGGAACACCCTGTATACTAGATTTACCTGCGATCTATAGATAGAGGAAGGGAAAACTTTTTAAGTTTCCTCGGAGATCTTCTCTCCCGAGGAGAGATGCCGGATATAAGATACTTTGTAGTTTTTCTTTGTAATGTCTACAGACAAAAGTCCTCTTTCTCCTTGGCGTGTAACCAGAAAAGTCTGACGTTCTTAAACGGCAATGGGTTAGATGGAAATCATGAAATCATAGAAGTTGAAACAGCAAAAATATCTCGAATTATGCGAGTGTTTTCGAGTCGCGCACATTTCTTTCCTAAATCCTTTTATTTTGCCGCACTTATTCTCTCGGACGATTTCCTTCGCGAGCATACGAGTAACCTTATCGCGACCATTTAAATGTGCTCGTTTTGTCTTGCTATTTAATCGAACATCGTTATATTACAATCAGGATTGTACGAATAGTGTAGACGGATACAAACGGCTGACAGATTCATTTTTGCAGTCGCATTTTCAGAAAAATGTGATATGACAAAATTGAATTAAAAATAGTTTTAGGAATGACAGTGCAGAGTAATTTATGGATAAAAAAATGTCAAATTTTTAACATGTATACGCACATACATACATGTAAAATTGTAAGAATCGAACATCAAAATTTAATAAATTATACAAGCAATCACTATAACTGACAAACAATTTACTTCTTAATTATAAAATAATTTTCTTAAACTTGAATGGATCTAATTATTAATAATACTGATAATATACCTTTATTATTATCGAGACATCTCTCTCATATGATAATTTTTATTCATGAAAATAATAAATCCGAGATTTGTCATGAAAAATGTAAAAATGTTAAAAAATACTTTTCGTAATTTCGTATCACCGTGACACACAGTTGATCGGGATTGTTCACGAAGGAACGTTTGCGTAATCCTTCCACGAAGACAGTAGCGGAAATGGGAACGGGAATGCTGTATGCAAATGCGCGTATAAAAACAGAACCAGACATTTAATACAAAAGCTATCTTTATTCCTTTAATCTCATATCAGTCGTGAAAAATCCTTCGCTACATCCAAAGTACATACGACATGTGCAGAATCGAATACATTACGTTATACACGGTAATACAAATCGTATTGCTCAATCGTTCGGAACATCATGTGTACCTGCAACTGTGTGTATGTGTGTATGTGTGTCTGTCGGTGTATGTATACATATACACGTGTACATGTGTGTTTTTGTGTTTCTATATGTGTAAGTACGTAAATGAGTGTATATGTGCGCCTGTCCATATATGCAAGATTGTGCTGCGAGCGTCGGAGAGTCGTAACTCTTCGCGGGAGTTTTACGGTCGAGAAAAGGAGGGTGGTTTACGTGGTGGGAGGAGAGAAGTGGAATGGCAGGGTGGGTGGATTCGAAGGAGATCGATTCGAATGTGGCTTTGGCCCTCATTTTCTCGTGTATACTTAATGTTAGCCTCTCTCTTTCTCTCTCTCTCGCTCGCTCTCTCTCTTCGCCATCTTTCCATTACATACACTCTTTCCTGATCGATCTTACAACATGAAAATTTATGAACTCCACGTTTTTGCAAAATATTTTTCTCCCAAGACGTACATGCTCTAAAAAGAACGAATAAACAAGATCAAGGTTGGCTATTTGCGCATTATCCTTGTTTCATCGCGTGAATAACGTCTGATCTTCCGAAACAAACATTTCCAGGAGCCACGAGATTAAAAAATGTAGATCATTAAAATATCTAAATTAAAAATAAATAAGCATTTAATAATTTCCGACAGTCCCCCCGAAGGGACATTTTCAATTTAACCAAGATACATTGCCGTCCTACAATCGCCGGCCTCGCAACTTCCAATTGACGTGCATATCCGACGGATGAAGTTACCATGAGTTTCGCCGCGCGGCTGATTAATGCATCGACGTGTGATTACATTTACCGGAAAGCATCGTAGTACTTAGCACATTGTGAATGCGAGGGAAGTTAATAGGATGGGCGGCTGCCTTCCTCGCGAGATTTTCCCCGGCGCGGCGCGGCGCGCGGAGCGGCACGAATGTTTCACCGCGCGCGAGTCGGCGAGAAGCAAAAAGCCGATTAATATTCACGACCGATCTCGGGGACGCTAAGCCTTTATACGATGAAATTCCGCGCGTATGATTTTCTTGCGAAATTTAATTCAACCGATTTATCAGAGCGGAATTTTGTTCCTGCAGCAAGCCGTCCATCCGTACCGAAAATATTAAAAGTCGCGCGGAAAAGTCATTGAAACAATCGAGAATTATCTCTACGTAAAGATAACTCCCGTTCGCATAATTTCCTCCTGTGTGAAATACATTTCGAAAAATGTATATCTCGTGTCTCTCCGCGGATTCTCGAGGAAAATCCGGAAAAGCTTTCCGTCGCGTTTCACGATAAAAAAAAAAAAAAGAAAGCGAGATCGTTATCCAAGCAAGCTCGTGGCCGCGGTTATAATTAGCGCGCGCGCCGCGCACGCGTGCGGGCGAAAAGGAATAAATAAGAAGGTAAAAAGGGATCGATGTGGAAAAAGTGGAATGCGTTTAACTCAGACGAGCTGCAAACCAGCGAGTGCAATATCGCCCGCGAGCAAGATCGTTAAACTTTGCTAGTGTTTTTCTTGTTCGCGCGTTTAACCGCTCGTTCGTCAATTCGACGAAAATAAATACACACGAAGAAGGAAGCGACAGATTGCGATGATAAATTTTTATCTGCGAAAAAAAAGCGAATCTCTGAAAGCACGGCGTTCGAGGTAAAAACTAAAGAGAAAAAAAAAAGACTCGGACTGCCTATAGTTTAGATTTTTTTTTCGCAAAAAAGGAATTGTTTCGAATGTGTCGGGATTTTTATTTTTCTTCCGCCAGATTTTAATCGATGCGAATAAATATGCATGAAGCGCCTAGAGTGGTCTAATATGAAAAATTTTTACCTATGAAAAGGACAATCTCAAAAAAATCAGTTCTCTTTAACAAGTATAAAATTATCCGTTTTTAATCTATCTAATGTACGAAGTGAAATAATTATTTTTAAAAGGTTTTCCCTCGAGAAAGTACACTGCATTTTCCCGTGTAATTTAACTCGATTTAACGACGTTATTTATTTAACCTCACGCGAAGTCTTTTAAGGAAAGTCCTTTAAGGTGATTCTTTAAGGAAATGGCGATTACATGAAACGTGATTACATGAATGCGTCTTCTAATTATTTAATTTCCGAAATACTTCTCAGCGCTTAAAACGCTAATATTTAGTATCTAAACGATATTTCGTATATTTTCCTTCTTTTCCTAAATTGAGATAAATATAAAAGATATTAAGAAATTAAAAAAAAAAGATTTAATATGAGTAAAAATGTTTTCAGAATGATCTTGCTGGAGGCTCTAATGAATTTTTGCCGGAGTCGGATTTTATTTAATATTTATGAATATGAAGATTCTAAACGCCGCCAATTCTGCTGCATTTTCAAAAACACAAACTAATAGTCTGCCCATTTACGGCAAATCGAAATTCGCAAAATTGACCGCACGCGTTGAAGTTATTCTTGTTGGCGAGCTCGTTTAAAAAGTTCTAATTAAATGAACGATAAACGCACAGAACTCCTTTCGCAGAATTTCGACAGTGCGTAAAATTACGTTCACAACTCGATATAATTTAAATTTCGAAAGTTGACGATCCTGAAAACGTGCAATCAAATTTAAATGTATCTTGGTTATTAAAAATATCGCAAAAATTTTATTATTAATTGCCTTTCAGTCAAAAAATATTAATGCTTATATATTTATATTTCAATAAAAAGAAGAATCTTAATTTCAATTATCTGTTGGTTAAAAACATCTGTTTTATTAATTTACTTGTAAAATGTTTGTCAGATGTCAACGTGGTCCAAAACATTAAATTTTAACTAACTGAAATAAACAATTTTTTTTATTTTCCTTGCCGTACTAAGAAGTTTCTCTTCACTTCTTGTCTTAAACATTCTCGTTTTGCCTGAATTCTCTCAAAATGTAAATAAATTACTTGCCCCCGGAACAAGATGAAATATTGTTATATACGAAGCTTAAAGGCGAAGACAAATTTTGAGTTACCTCGACGGCAAAGCTTAAAGGACACAGGCAGGATTCTATATCCTCGCGAGTCGCCAGACTGGAAAGCAAACACTGTTCATCCGTGAATCGCGTCGTGATTACGGCGACGGAAAGGAAACCAGTTTCCTCGTCGGGTACTTCTGACGATGAAAGGACCCTCCTAGGACTCGGCGCTTTCTCGGGGCGCATTCTTCCGTCTTCACGTCCGGCGCCACCTTGGAGCTATGATAAGTCGTCATCAACTTATCAGCGTTTTCTGAGTGATTGATGTTATACACGCAAATTTATACAAGTGTTACACTTAATCTGTTTTTTATAGAAACAATACCGATTGATTTCCATCCCGTTGCATGTCTATCGACTGCAGATCGACTGATTACTTGAGAGGGCGAAGCCAGCTCGAATCGCAATCTCGAAAACACCTTTAAAAAATAACTACTTTCACCGATTTTTCGTCGCTTAGTGGTTTTTTTTAGTGTACGCGCCATATATAATATGTATATATCTATCCGTGTTGTGTGTTTGTATACATATATTTATATATACGTGTATGTATATATATATATAGGTATATAGATATACGGGGCGTCCTAGAAGAGACGTATACCATTCCGAGGAGCTGGAATTAACTCGCAAAATCTTCTTCGGCAAAATAAATAGTCTACGACGAGGCAATAAAGTGAAACTTATTTAAGTAAATCATAATTCTTAACATTTCGAGAAATAAAATTCAATATCGGATTTCTTGATCCGACAAAATCTTGATCTCTTCCTAACTTTCGCATAGAGAAGATTTCCAAGATTAAATTCTTTCAAAAGTAAATTTGCTTTCGAAATTTCCCGCTCCGATCCGATTCTGGTATACACCGTTTTCAGAACATCCTGTATGCTCAACGGTCTCTGTACATCAGGTCGAGCGCCATCGCGGCGCTTCTAATCTCGCCAATCTTAAACACCAAGTTAACATTATTATCACTACAGCAGAATCGCTACAGTTGCGTCTCCGCCTTGAAACGTCAGGATCGAGAGGGTCCTCAAGAGAAATAAATGACATTTATTCTATAAGTCCAGAACAAAATACTACCGAGGGAGGAAAAGAGGTGCAAAAAAGGCTTGAGCAGATTTCCGAGTCACGAGCACCCCATGTGCCATAAGCTATATAACGCTGTTGTCGATCTTAAACAATATCGGAGTAATCCAAGAGCCATTAAGAATGATTGAAGCGACCAGATCATATCAACCATAATACGTTCAAAAGGAACAGCAATAAATATGTTATATATTTTTTAATATAACAATAATTCTGCAAAACGGTTTTTGAAAATTGTGTGTAGGAGACACGTGGCAAATAATATATAAAACTTGTCAAATATTTATAATATTTACGATTAAAAGGGAACAGTCTCCTTTTATATTACTATTTTACATCCATCTCGCTCGTTCCGCAATCGATTTATCGCGGAGACTTCGTCTCAGTCTCAGGGATCAACATGAACAATTAAATTTAATTAATTTCACATTTTCGTAGCGGATCCCCATCGGAGGAGGCCGCTTTGAGCACCAGTCACGTTCTCGCTCGCGATGCTGAAAGCGCACCTTCGGGGTCCATGGGGCGCGTTTCACTCGATCGAGTCCGCCAAACATTTATCTATCACTTTAAGGATCAGTCACGCCATCTTGGTTCCTTTTCAACGCGACCCGAACGTTTCTCCTTGGATCGCGTCCAAAAGACGTCGTCGTATTTCACAAGCGCGACACGCCGTTTAAATAAATCCAGCCCCGCCATCTTGGTGTGTCCGAAAAAGCACTCTCCGCGTTTAAACGCGACCCGCGTAAATTTTTCGGAGTCGATTTCCTTCGAATACGCGAAGCGTAAGAATCACTCGCGTTCCGCTGCTTTCCACCGCTTTTCCACCGTCCCGCGAATATCTCCGCCGGTCTCTCCCCCGATTCTGACGAGGACTGCGCACCGCAGCGGACATTCGAGACATGCCTTCTGATTAATCTATTACGTCTCCGCCGCCAGGACGAGTCCTTTGTTCGTGCCGTCTCGGGTGGCCCTGTTCCGCCAATCACATCCTGGACCCTGTTATTCTCCGCGAATTAATCTGGTTCCATGACGAGGACAGATTTCCTCCTTGATGCTGATATCTCGTTCTTCGTTTAGGTCACCATGCTTGGCGCGCATAATGGGAGGAGATTATAAAAAATTACTCGAAAATTTGTATGCAAATATAAATGACGTTATTCTGTCTACTAGGGTCAATATGTTGAGCAAAAAGAATGAGGACAGGTCTTCCCTCTTGACTCATATGAAAATTTTTGCATCAAAACGATGAACATTTCTGTTCTCAAATTAATTTTCTTATATTCGAAATGATTGAAGTACTTAATACAAAAATGTTTAAATATTTGTGCGACATGTGTAAATTCTTAAAATTAAATCTTATAAGATAAAATTCTTTTTGGCAAAAGTCGAATAAGAAATGTTAATTATATCTTGGTATACTTTAAAGAAAGTTTGTACAATCTCGTTAAAACGATTTCTTCTATGTATATCTTCAAAAAATTTTAATTGCAACGTTTTCCGCAATGAAATCGATCAATCCGATCCTTTTTTTTCAATAAATAAAAACTGAGAGTAAACCTTTAAAAAGTAAACGATGTATTAATTTTATTCGCGGTAGATCCAGGATGTATTTCCCACGTTTCTTATATCCGATTCCCGAACTCTCGTTCGGTTCGGATTTTTCAGACGTCCATGGCGTCTCCCACGTAACCCTCGTCGGGACTTTCCGGATGATTCGGCGGTTGGATCTCCTCGGCCCTCGCGGCGGCCGCGGCCGCGGCCTCGCGAGCGGTTTTGCTAAGGAGCGATCGCGGCGACAGCGGGGTGGTTTCACCTCTGTAAGCCGCCGGAGGTGACGGTATGAAGGGTACCTCCGGGAAAACAGCGACCGGCGAGACTGGCGACTGAATGGGCAGCTGTTGTTGAATCGATTGCTCGACCGGTTGAATCGGCGGGGGTGACTGTATCGTCTGTGGTTGTGACTGTTGTTGTTGCTGTTGATGCTGATGCTGGTGTTGATGCTGGTAATGATGCTGATGCACCGGATAAGGATAACCCTCGGCGGTTGTACCTGGCGTCGGTACGCGGTAAAATGGGGATCGTATCCCGGTGATCTCGCGAGAAATTCCGCCTCGCGCGAGTATCTGGCTGCCGGCGCGGCCGCCGAGCCTGGCTCCGACATACGTTGCCGAGCCTGGGTAGAGTGCTGGCAGTGCTGAAGGTGATCTTGGGAGGCCGAAATTGAGGCGGGTAGCCATCCTGATCCAGGTAGCTCATCTGCGGCAAACCGGCGGCGGTCGCAGATCGGGCTGCAGCGGATAACCCGAGGTCGTACTCCAGGACCTGCCGATCGACG
>JASTWP010002255.1:0-46645 GCA_030770255.1 Temnothorax ravouxi | reverse complement strand
CCGCCGCCTAATCAACAGTTATTCTAGATGAACCATCTGTCTATCTAGCTCACAGACGGGCTGCCCATCCTAGCTGTCTACATGCTGGATATCTATGCAATCAAAGACACGACTGTGCATCACGTATACATCTTGTCGAAAGCCGTCATCATTGATATTGATAGTTAGAACGTAATAATTAGGAGTAGCTATTTGCTCAGTTAGAGCTCTACATTAATAATCCGAAGATTGACATTTGCGCAATCAATGTCTGATGCACGATGTCTATGCCAAAATTTGCTATGCATATGACTGAAAATTTTGATTTTCCTTGCTTGTTACACTTTAAGACAAAATCTTCCCAACTTGCGTATTTCCTTTTTACCTATAAGTTGTTTGAACAAAGATGAATGAAAAATGTTTACAATTAAATTTCCTCAATTTAGCCATCAAAACTATAGTTATAAAACAGTTTTATATTTTTATTCATTTTATACACGGAAAAAAATTTTGTATAAATAACATTAGTCTAATTAGGAATAATCTTGTTAATTTAATACATTGTGTCCTTGTTTTAATGAAACAAATATTTATTTCATTAATACCGTCATTGAATTAACAAGATTATTTCCAATTAGACCTAATGCTGTTGATAAAGCATAATTTCTTTCTTGCACAACAAATTATTATATTATCAACGCGTGTAAAAAAGATCTATGTAATTAAAAATATAATAGCGCCTGAACCAAGATGCTTGCATAAAATTGTTATTTGCGTCACATCAAGGATTCGTATTTGTATGTGACGCAGACGCAGACTGCTGATGCAGTTTATTCTGCGTCTACCTGCAGCGCTGGAACAACTGCAAATGTTTGTCCTCTCACTGTTCTTAATGCGCGGGTGACACGGATTTGCGTATTTTGCGAAACAAGCTTTAGCATAGAATAGTTGAAGCTTAAAATAATTTATCAAATGCAGATTATATGAATGTGCATAACAAACGAACGACGGAAGTACAGAAAGAAACAAACAGGTAATCCTATGCGCGCGTTATGGTGGGATACGTATTATCTACAATCGCGTTAATTTCCCGAGCACAATGCGCTGAAATCGCATTAATTTCCACGGAGTACACGTTCATTAAACAATAACCAGGAAATGAACAGACTCCCCGTCGCGCGATCGAAGCTACTCTCTGCGCGTTCAGGAAGCGTGTTTGTTGCGAGATGGATGACCCCAGGAAAGCTTCTAATTAATACAATAATGAGCACATACATCGAGATATCAATGAAGAGAGCGACAATCAAAAAGTACTTCCCAACATAAATGCGTTACTACGAATTTACAATTTTTCCCCCCATAGATTTCTTCATCTTATTCATTACATATTTTTCATTAACTATTACATGAATTATGGTCTATATAATTCATTAATTTAGCAAAATATTAAATGTGCTACTAAAAGATCCATCAACATCTCACCTGCGGAGAAACCTTCGAAATGATGGAAAAATTTCTTTTCGAATTGGAATGTACCGTATCATACTCGGTAGGTTTCGCAAAGAAATTGTTATCGTAATTCATATTTGAGAATAATATCGCACGCTTTCGCGACTTCCTTCCTCTCGCGACGGCGTTTCCGCATTATCTCGTCGCGAGATAACCTCGTTTCAAAAAGACAGCGATAATAAGCGTTCATTAAGTCCTACACTATAATTAATTCCGCCATCGAGACCACTGCTCCCATTGTTCCCCACGGAATAATTTCCTGCCGCCCCGCAGGATACAAATATATCCCGTCGGTGGTTATACCTCGGAGGGCTTTTCCCCATCCGTTTCCTTGCGTTTGCGGATTCGCTTTAGAGCGAATCTCACAGTCGTAATATATGAAACACTCGAGAACACTTCTCGAGAAAGAATATCGAAATTTCGATAGCTTATAACTTATAACGAACAAATTGAATTACCGAAAACTGAGGTCTCTCCCGTGGATAAAGCTTCGAGCTATCTGAACGAATTTTTATGCCAAATGGATGTTGGAATTTTACTTTAAATATGCCCGCGTTACAAGATGCGTAAATTTAAGAATACCCTTTATATCCGACTGCTTTAGATTGCACGAACAAATTTAATTACCGAAAACTGAGGTCTTCCCCCGTGGATAAAGCTTCGAGCTATCTGAACGAATTTTTATGCCAAATGGATGTTGGAATTTTACTTTAAATATGCCCGCGTTACGAGATGCGTAAATTTAAGAATACCCTTTATATCCGACTGCTTTAGATTGCATTTATGCGTGCCGAATAATAAAGTGGCGCAGGTTATTACGGCTATTATGACTTCTATGACTGGATCGCGCGCACTCAGAAAACCTCGCGTATTAAAAGTCGTCGCGAACTAAACTCATTACTGTGCCGTATCCTCTGTCACGGCACTGTCACGGCGTATTTTTATGATGTTACGGCATTTTAAACACAGCTACCGCGTAAACGCATCCGAGAATCGTCGGCGTAGTCGCTGCTGCGTTCGTTCTCGTTAAGAAACGAAAAAGAACGATTCCGAGCATATATTTGCGCGGATATTTTCGCGGCGCGAATACCCGTTTCCTGTGGGCGTTGCCTCATCGCTTTGCGTGTTTCCAACCCCGATAATTTTTCCGCCGAACAATTCGCGCGATACCATAATAAATATATCGCGATGAAATATATGAAAGCAAAGTGATCACTCAAAGTTGTAAAGATAAATGCGCATTAGCGTTGATTGTATCGTTATTACGTAAAAGGTATTAAATATTAAAACCGATAAGTAATCCTTTAATAACTAATATCAATAAATATCAATACTAATATTAATAAATATCAATTTAATAAATCGATAGCAAAGTAGAACTGATATTAGACCACGCTATTCTGAACATCGATTGAATTTTAATCATCGATACACGTTCCAATCGAGTCTCAATTTATCCAAAAGACAAACTTTCGAGTTCACTGAACTCTCTTGTTCGACGAATATACGTACTCTTTTCCGTTATTAGCATGTGTAAAACGTGCACGCCTTTCACGGTGGTGCAAAGCCAAGGACATAATCGGGATGCGCGAGACGTGCTCGCAAAATACGTGGGGGGGGGGGAGGGGGGGGGGAATAAAAACGTCGTTTCGCCGCGAGACGAGAAGAGCGAGGAATGCGAATGGAGGGGAAACGTTGCGTCATGGCTGCTGGGTCGCGTTAAAACAAACCTTTCGCTCCGTGACGCTGTAAAATTGCGTTCGATGCAACGCGGTGCCGACAATGCAGCAGCCGGACAGCGGTGCTGTGGCGCGGAGGGCGGTGGAGACACCCCGGTGGAAATACACCGTGTATTGTGTGGTAACAATACGCGGCAGAATGAGCGGCCAGCGCGTCGCGTCGCGGCACGGCGGTGTTTCACCAGCGCTTTTCGAAGAATATACCCGCAGCGAAGCCCCCGGTTTTAAACACGGGGCCGCTCGCTCACTTTACGCGACGAATGCGCTCGAAATGCGAGCAGGGGTCAATTATTTTCAACAACCGCGCTGAATCGACGACGACCGCGGGCGAGCACAAGAGCGCCGTGATTGGAGAAGAAACCCGAGGTTTGAACTTTACGTGACGATACGCGTGACGAGGTTTTTTATTATTTTGCACAGCGAGAATGAATGAATCAGTATTTTTACATTGAAAGCACTTCCACGGAGCTTTTATTTACTTAAGGCGATTGCGACTGATTGTTTTTGCAAATCGAGTTCTAAAATAACCCGCGTTGCGGACTCATTGTGGAAGATTTGCACAAATGAAAGTTTCTCTCGAGATTCGGGAACAGTAAAATCTATATGCGCCATGTAGCCCATGTAATTTACATTTGAAAAGTCAAACAGCTCTGAAATCTGATGAGAATCTGCGGAAACAGTCAATCAAAATTAAAAATTCAATCTTGGTAACATAGTTAATATTTGTTACCAGAATTAGACAAATTATGCAGAGGAATTAAATAATGTTATAATATGTGCTAAAAATATATAAAATGAGAGATCAATTTATTCAACATTATATTATTGTCTAAAACGTTAAAATTTATAAGCCCGATTCGATATCATTATACGTATATCGGATATACGTAAATGCCAGTGGTGAATTAGAAATAAATGTAATGTCACCCCGGATATATCTGCTTATGCTGATCGGACACGAAGTTTCCTTTTTAGAGAACGTTTGCATAATGGAAATCTCTGAGCATCGTTGCGCAGTAGTAGTTTCCCTCGGCATACCTGTAGCCCAAAGTTCTGTTGATATTAGGAATTACAGCCAATGCGTTATACAGTTTGAATTTATACAAGATACACTGCGCAGGATTTCTTGGCCCCAGCCATTTGCAAACCTCAAAGCGGAATGAAAGAAGCGTTACTGCTAAGAATCGCAAATATGAAAGTACAAATCCAACGAAGCCTGAGTTACTACGAACTTTGCCACTTGCAAGGCGCGCGTAAAATAGAAAATATTACTGCTCGATTTATTTGCAAAGTTTCGCGTCGCTTTCGCATTTTGAGAAGGAGAACAATTTCATCGAACGCAACAATAAATTATTTCGTCTCGAAACTTGCTTCGATAGAGATTTAAAAAAAAAAAAAACTTTAGAGAAGTCGTTAAACTCTACGTAAGGGTATAACTATTGACTTTCTCGCGATATTGTATACACCAATATTAATTTCATATTTAATGGATCATGATTCTCGCCAAATTGCACATAAAGTAGGAAACATTAATGTAAAACTTCGTAATTTTACTTTCTAGTCTCTACTGCGATATTCCTTGAATAACTTCATAAATTAGCTCGTTTTAAAACGCGGTACATAAAATATCTTTGGATAAATCGAAGAATTTTCTCTCGCGTTCTTAAATAACATCCCTCGCAGCAGAAATATCTTTTGCATGGTATGCGAGGATATCGCAAGGACTAACGACGAGGCGCCACGAGGTGGACGAGGTCAGCTCGTAAGGGACTGGCATGCATTTTGCAGGAATTTTATGCCACAATAAAATAAATTAAAGCCCATCGCTACTGCTATCCTCTCGTGAGTTGAGCAAGCCGAGAATTCTCCGATATAGGTTCTTTCAAAATTAAAACAATTTTAAATATGTTTATATAATGTAAGATAGCGACGCGCAATCTGGCTTTTCTAGTCTCTAACGTTTAGTTATGTTAATTTAAAATATAATTAAAGTCGATTTTTATTAAACTTATATAAAAATTGATTACAGATAATTCAGACAAAATATTTTACAGCTACTGAAGGATGCTTTCGCTGCTGTACTAGAATCTCGAAAGATCCACACGACGAGAGAATCGTGCTCAACACCAATGTTATACACGTGCATCAGACAGCAAAGTTTAGAATTGAAAGCGCGACAAAAATGTACAGCCTCCAATGCCTAACGACATGTGTCGAACGATACATTTCACTCGTTTCCTCCACTCTCGCGAAAAACAGCGTGACACCAACATACTGACGCTTATGAAACACCCTGTACGAAGCGAATGGAAACGCTTTGCATATGCAGCCCGGCGTAAACAGAAGCGCGTCATGTCGGATTTTATCCCTCGGCCGTTCTTTCGAGCTGTCCGCCGCGTTTTGTCTTTGACTCGGATTCGCATTGGCAACTACTCGCGAGGCGAGTTGCTTGTTGGCGTGTCGTAAAATGCCGCGTCGTGGCCCATACAGTCGAAATTTCAAAAGCATATTGTGCAAGGCGGACGTCGGTTCGCTTTGCTCGAGTCATCCTGTTACATCAATGACGAGCGCGAGAAAGAAAGAAAGAAAGAGAGAGAAAACAGGTGTTTTAGACGCATCAGTTATTATAATTATTACTTTCACAGACGCGCAAAGTACAACTGAATCAGCAATATATCAATGATACAACTATATTAATAATCTTTTCTCGGATATTAATCACACGTTGATTACCAAGAAAATAGATACGCATCATCCCCTGCATTCGAATTTGCACGCGAGAAACTTATACGAATTAAAAATGCACGTCGGAGTCGTCGGACGATAGCAGTCGTTAATTCGCGAAACAATTATATTTTCGTAACATTGTTCGCAAACATGACGTTTTCGTTTTCTCAGATACGAGCTTTGTACCTCGTGTTTTTGTACCTTGTCTTCTCGGATACATTTCTCTTCGCAAACAGTAACAAGCGACAATCCCTTTTTGCAGTAGTTCTCCTTGTTCGCGTCTAAGGATAGTGACATTAAGGAAGACGGAAAGCTATTTACGTCAGTATAGGGCATTGCAAACATAGCCACCCGGCGCACTAAAATTGCCGCGTTGTATAATGTACCGAGACATTCATGTAAAATGATAACGCGCTCTTGCACGTTGATAGCATTTGTGCAAAATTTTATTTAATGAAACCGATACGCAGTAAGCTATTATGAATACAATTTATATAAAAGCAGCATATAAATAAAAAAAACAGGTTTGTGTGATCTATCAAAAAAAGAAAGAAAGAACGCAAGTAGATTATCCGCGGTATCTGCGAAATTAATCTCATGCTACATCACTAGAAATAATTTATAACTGTATACTATAATAGCGCGATTGCGCACACATTATACAGCTTATTAATGTTCAGCAAATAATAACAAAGTGTATAAAATAGCGCACTGTACTATTCCGAATTGCTACGTGATACCGCAGGTCAATCATACGTTCCGCTCTGGTTTATCTGAGTGGACATCCTCAGGGACAACTAAGTAACAATTTGAGACCGCAAGTAATATTCGCCCGAGCACAAGTCTGACAGCGAAAACGATGCCTCGAATCGTTATCCGAAAATTCGGCGGTAAGCTATAGGATGCAAGCAGCCACGAAAGCTGCATTCGAGCGAGCTACCCTAATCCCGCTTCGCATTAATAGGGTCTTTATTTCTCGCTGACGTTGCTAGCTCGATAAACCGGCTGCGCCGAACTCGTACGGGGCGTCGTGCTAAATCGTGTGCCGCGAATAAACTGCGATTACGGACCAGGTGAGCAGCTCGAAGAACTCGCCGAGCCATGGGTAAATCGATGATGATCATTAAAACTGAATTATATGCCCTATGCGCATTAATACCGGAATTATGTGCCACTTGTGTGTGTGTGTGTGTGTGTGTGTGTGTGTGTCATTATATTTTCTGATAAAATTGGCCATTTAAACGAGTATTATTATTAGTTACAATATTTTTGCTTTTACTAGTAGACGGCAGTTACTACAATTTTTATAATCATTTTTTTATAGTATAAAAATTTAGTTTATTTGTATAAAACATCTGAAACAATCTGTGTAAAATGTCCAGGATAATGTTGCAATTGGACAAAATTTTTGCCAAGAATGAATGTTTAAGATACCGTTTTATTGACATCGATGTTAAAAGTGTCATTAATTTTCCGAAATACAGGAAATTAATAATTGCTGGAAGAATCGAATGGTTATTATTCGCGGAAACATTTGGCAAAAAAACGCGATATATTTTCCGAGATAACAATTTTAGTATTCCCCTTGGCATCCTAGGACGCGTTTTATTTCCTTTTATATCGGCCAACGATTTCCGCGGCGTACACCGCGCGCTTTGAACCTTGAATTAAGCCGCAAAAATACTCGCACTTTTCTAGAGGCCAACCCCGGTCTTTTACCTCTCCGTTTAATACGTGCGTAAACTGCCGCAGCGGCAGCGGCAGTGGCATGGCGGGCGAACGCTGTATTATGAAATTGGCGTGGACGTATTATATTTTGTAACGCAGGTGCAATGCGTGCCTGTATCCCAGTGGTGTATACACGCTATATCAGGATGCTTTTCACGGTTTTGCCAGTTTCGGGCAAAAGAGGTTTCCATGTCTGCAAAAAGCTGCATAATTATCGCGCTCACTGCTAACGCGAGAGAAGAAAATAAATCTGTAGAAGTGCAGTCTGCAACTTCCAACTGAAGAATTATTTGCGCAAATGCTTCAAAACGTGCGCAGATGCATTTGCAGATTTTGTTTGGCTCCAGATGTACTATTTATTTATTGACAACACAATGACATTGTTACTTCGTATTTCAATCTAAATTGAATCTGCTTTCATAAGTCAAGCTCATGGATCGATATCATAAAAGTGTTTAATGTTACAAATACGGAAGTTGCGAGAGAAGATAATTGATTACGTTTCCCCTAAGTGCGAACGTTATCAAAAGAAGCAAACGAAAGAAGTGTGTTGCACGCTAAAAGTCAGAGATAAGCACGACGAAGTTCGCAAGGGAGCAACGAGCGGAAAAGTCGTGCAAACAAGTGGCGCTCTGTATTTCTCGGCGAATGAGAAATACGAGCAATCAGCTGTTCCCGAAGAGATCAGACGAACGGGCGCGAGAGTTTCCTATCAGGGAGGGAAACGATAGCGAGAGAAATGCGCTAGTGGGGAAAAGACGGCAGAGTACAAATGCGTCGAAAGTTCGCTCGTCGCATTTTCCGCTTGACGCGTTGCGGCAGAGCGCGGTCCTTCTTACCGCTCCGCTTCTCTCTCTTCCTTTCCTGTCGCATCTCGCATTTCGTCACGAGCTTTCCGCCCCCGAAGTCATCAGCTATACCTGTACCCGCGGACGCGAAAAACTCGAGCGGCAAGTCGGACGAGGCGAGCTCGTTTCGTTCCCGTGTGACAAATCACCTGTCCCGAGGAGCGCTCTTCCGCTCGACGCCGAAACGCGGCGAAAGGTGAAATTGCAACGACAGTAAAAACGCGTCCCGCGTTGTGGCGACTGGGGGAAATTAGGCGATTTCGGTTGAATTTCTGTCAACTAATATGCTCTTTAACGCGGAAGCTATTTTTAAGAAACTCCTCGCTTTTTACGTATAGCGATAGATATAAAAAAACTGTCAGCGTGGATGAAAGGAAATATAATAGCGGGCAAAATATTTTTATACGACAGACACGATATACCCTGCCGTTAATATCTGGAAGATACCTCGGTTAAGATTGTGAGGCTGAACACGATATCCTGAGAAAATCCTCGGTAACGTCGACAACAAAAAAACGTTTCGCGACGAAAGCTGGATGAACCGCGCGCGACGGTCCCCCGAGAATCCTCAATAAGGCGCAACAATGGAAACGTAATAATAAATAAGAAGCCCATGAAAACGCAACAATGGAAGCGTAACAATAAATAGAGCGAGTCGCGAGATAGGAAGACGGAAGTGAGCCAGGACGTGCTATAATTTCAAATCATTGCGGAAGGCGAGATGCGAATGCAATCGTTGATTCTTGAAATTCCTAAAAAATACCTAAAATCGCCGATTCTTCAAGCAGTTTCGTACCGAGAATATGTTTTGGCGCTTCCGATATAATACACTATATTATAATAATAAGACGACAATCACATCTTGTAATAAATTCGAGGAGTGAAGGAATTGCGACGATTGAAAATCAAAAATTGATATTCGGAAGGAGGTGAGACTTACTGACTCTTGATAATTTCATTCTCCGAAAGCATTCTCGAAGTACATAAAACAGTACGTAACGGCTTCTTATAAATTATATATATCGCCGTATGCTCCGCGATTGCAAAAGCCTAATACGTATTTTAGCAGTCGGCACCGAGGCGCGGCTTTAATTATTTATCCGTCGTTTTGAAATTCAGTGGTATCGACGCACGATACATTGGTCGACGTGACGTGATAGCCAGCTCGCGCAGGGCATCGAGCATTCTCGGGAAATGGAACTTAGTTCGAGACAATCCGCAATCTCGCGATGGAATTGCGCGAGAGGGCGGATGACGTCGAGGCAGGTCGTGGCTCGTGTTAAAGTGGAAATAGTGGCTCGGCAATGTAGACGGAGATTGGCACGGATCCAACGGATTCATCGCGCCCGGCAGAGGGCGACGAAGTCAACTATACGTTAATCTTCTACCAGCGCGCTTTTCATTTTCTGCTCGCCCCCTTTCTGAGTCTTCGAAAGAGGTTTATCCCCGGCTCGATCGACTGTTTCTTGTACTTTTGTCGAGACACCTATCATTTTTATCATTAATGACGAATTCATAATTTAAAAAAGTCTAGTCGTAAAAATATTTAATTTCTTACAGATCTCTCTTGTCAATTATTTTATGTTCACAGGTGACAAGAGTAATAGTTAAATAATTTATCGAATCTTTTAAATCCTAGGTCCTAGGTAAAGATGCCGTGTATCGCTATAGAGAAGCTGTGTGCTCGTATAAATTCCTGAATTGAATTTGGCGACTTTTCAAAAAGTTGATTACACAACAACGCGGCGAACTGCGAGGTCATTTCCGCCTTTTCTTCTCCTTCTTGATTTTTCTTGGATACCAAACTTCTCATCTCTTCCAACATTTACTATTTCCGTAAAACGTTAATATAGAAAGAAATAAAAAGTGTTCTTACTCCGTCATTTACAGATTTTTATCAAGGAAACGAAAAGGAGTACGTGACGCTGTCCAAGATTTTCACGTGATATGTTTCGAGTAAGAAACACCGGAATTTAATTCCTTGAGCTTTCGCATTAAAGTTACTATTTTGAAATCTTTATAAAAGCGAAGTAGTTGTGCTGTCCAAATAAGTAGTTCTAAAGCAACTCTAAGAACAAAAGTACTGCGCGTTGACGACAACCAACGACCGTCCAGAACTCGAAACTATTTCATCCAAATTAAAAAAAAAAAATAATCCCAAATATATCTTAAAAGTATAATCATCTGAAATATGCATAAAAAGTCACGTTTGTTTTATAGAAACTCAGCTCTAAAAAGATTAAAGGTATAAAGATATTAGTTATCGCGGGTGGAGGCTTCAGGCCTGATCGCATATTCTATAATTTATTTTCGACGACAACGGAAGCGAGCGCACGATTTCTGGCGAGTGCATCAGAACGGTGGCAGTTACAGGGATCGAAATTGGCGTGGGTCCAGGATTCGGCCGCCGCGCGACAAGTCGCTTCAGCGTCGTTTCGGTGCCTACAGCGAAAAAGCGAGCGCGGACTCTTTTAAGCTTCTCCGCCCTTCTCGGCCTCGCAACCCATCTCCTGCTGCCGCACCAGCTCGCGACTATTCTCCTCGAGTGCGTTGTGTGGAGGACTCTAAATGGAATTGGCCTCGCGCCAGTGAATACTCGCGGTTCTTCGGCAAAATGAGATTTTTCGTTCGGCACGCACGACGTACATTTGCGCCTCTCGCCGTTTCTTCGAGCAATTCGCGCGCGTTGATCGCGTTATCTGATGTGAAACGATTCACGAAGGGAACTCGAGCTCGGAATCTGGCTCTGAACACTTTTGATCGACATAAGTCATCTTCAGTCATGTAAAGTCATGTAATCTTAAATAACACGCTTTTTTTAATTGCACAATTAAAGAGCATGGTTACTATGTACCTTCAAGACTCGGATTTTGATATTATACTCTAGATAATTTATGTATATTGCGCTAAACTTCTCGAGTGTAATAAAATCGAGTGCAAATCCTTATTATTGTGAATTAAAAACTTCAAGTTTTGATGTTGTAGAATTATAATCCGAAATGTTTATAATTATAAAACTAAACATTAATATGCAATTGCCTTTTTCGAGCTATTCGATAAGAGAATTATGAAAAGTATGCGTAAAGTTATGTTGACATTGTAGCTAACATTACCTCCGTGCACCTCGCAGACCAGGAACAGGTCAGCTCCCTCCGGGTAAGCCTCGAGAAGTTTACTCATGTCTCGCCTCTTCGCATCATAGATTATCGGTTTCGCCGGTGGCACTGTAAACAGAAAAACCGACATGTGAACGATATGCGCATTTTCCAGTTTGAAAAAATGTTTAAAGAGGATAACTTCGTTTCGAAAATTACAGTTGCCATTAATATTTATTACATCACATGTTATTATAATATAAATTATAAAATATACATACATTTGTATGTAAAATATAATATATTTCTAATTCAAAGTAAAAAAATTACTATTTATATAACGTGTTTCTTCTTTTATTTCGTGAAGGAAAATTATATATGCATTAATGTTTTTACTTGCAAACAAAAGTATCTAGCCTTGGGCAACTATAATATAAGCCCGATAAGAAAGGGAAAAACGCGATCCGAGGAAGTGAAGCTGCAACAACAACAGCACAGCTTTTACTTGATTGACGTCTCTTTCTCTCCCTTTCATCGCCAGCTCGATGCATCCACGATATAGTATAGAGGTAAACGCAAACAAGTCGACGAGAGACTCATCCCAATATGTCACCCGGATGTCAGATAGGAATTGCCTTCGGCTATTGTCGCGACGACGATGTATGTCGATGACGATGACGTCGATCGATGGTGTACGCTCCATTCGCTCGTGCTTCCTCTTCCTTTCGGGAAGGCGCAGCAAACGCGGAAAAAGATCACGTTCGCGAAGACGAACTTTCGCGATACGGCAAACTCGATAAGACCATCTTCGACGCATGGCGAAATATTCTGACTTGGTTTACTCGGTTTTGCGGGCGACACGTGCAACCGCCTTTGCGCGATCTCGATCACAGCCGTACGGTTGCAAACTATACGCAGGGCTCGACTCTGTATCCTCGAAGCGGCAATATTCTCGCGCGGAATCGAGGCTTCGTGAGGATCTTTATGTAGATAGTCTGAATCACTGCACTTCGCTCTCGAGTGCCGCGTGCCGCCATGTCGGCGGCGTGACTTGTTTGTTCGTATCGTCGACGACCGTATTCAGACTGTATCCGAAGTACGTGGCGATATTTTTGAAACGTGTTCTATGAGCACAAACAAAAGTCGGTAAAAGTATTGTCGACCTGCGTACAAAGCTATATATGGCACGAGGCAAAATAAAAAATGTAACGAGCACGATACAAAATGTAGAAAGAATCTCATACAAATAGCAGCGCGTGAATACATGCATTCAAGCCTCATTAGACATTAATTTATCTTCAATTTATAGATTTAGCATCATGGATTTAAATTTAAAAGAAAAATTATCAATTATTTTGAGTTTTCTAAACTCAGCAATTAAATTTAAAAAAAAAAGGAAACGAGCACATTTACGTTATCGCAGAACATAAAAGCAATTAAGACTAATTCAACTATAATTACAAATCGTTCATCGTTCATCGTTCATCGTTCATCGCAAGAAGATATCGTCCCATCACGATTAAATTAGCGATGCGGAAAGAATTCAATAATCGTTGTCCGAATAATTGCCGTTTCCGACATGCGATGTGATCGCCGTCGGCTCGAATCGACATGTTGAAGAGCAGAAACTTCAACGAAAGTGGAAAGGAGCGCTCCGTTCCCACGGGATTCCGCAGACGGACGTCGTAATCTCGACGGAGATTACACGAGGGCGGCGCAAGACGACGCTTTAGTGGCGCTAATACCCGGCATTCACGGTCTTTTATAGCGGCGTTTATCCGTCCGGAAGATATCCACCGGTCGTCCCATCCTCTCCCGAAGCGCGAATTTTCCTCGCCTCCAAACCCCATCGACCATTGTTACGCTGACAATTGACTCGCTTGTGAAAAAAACCCGTAAGGTGTGCTCGATGTCCCACCAGAGAGAATCGCGCACGTCTGACACATAACAAACCTTTACTACTTCTTTAACGCGGATTACCTACGAATAATATTGCCATATCTGCGACCCTTACTACGATTCGTTCATTTGTCACAAAGATTTCTGTCGAGATGTTTAATGTTAAAACAAGGCTAAATCAAGTTAAATTAAGTCTTCAAAGTAAAATCATTTTCGCGCGTATAATTATAAATTTATAGTACAATCGAATGTAATGTATGAGAAACCTCTTGATATTACATATTGTGCGTTAATTCTTTATTTATAACATTAATTAAAAATTGATTAACTATATTCGTTATATTTGCCGTAAAAAAGAAACTTTTATGCCAACTACTAGTGATCGATATCACATCATATTTTGTACATTTCGTAATGATCCGGTATCACATATGTAAAACCATATTAATGCTAATTAGCAATAACTTCACGTTAGCTTTCCACGATTAATTACAGAATAAATCGCCGTCACAGAGGCTAATCTCATGAATATTCAAGCGATCGTTAGTAGTATAACTGACGTAATAGACCGATACACAAGCGACCCGCCTAAAAACGCCACCCTATCAAAGTCGAGCTATTGATAGCGCGGAAATAGCGGTACGTGTTGCATGAAGAGCCTTTCCTCACGTCCGGCCGTGGCACCCTGGTGAGAATTGCTTCATTAATCTTCCCGCACGCGATTCACCCTCCGGCCGAGTTTTACATATTTATTACCGTCTCCGTGCGGTCGTGGAACGACTGTTTTGGTATTCGGCCTGTTACGTCGTGTGCTCGCGGCATCGAAACCCCGCTAAAATCCGTCCAAAGTCGTACAAAGCGCTCCGTACAAAGCCAGCTCCGTGTGTGGCACGACCCGGGACAATCTCCATCTCTTTCTCTCTTTCTCTCTTTCGTTGCCCTTCTCGCCTCACAGCTTGCGAATATGATTTGCGGTATTCACGTGTCTTCCTCCGAGAGAAAGAGGGATGAGTGAACTGTCGTGTGGCTCACGTAGACGGTGGGTGTAAGCCACCGGGGTTCGCACCCCGCGAATCCCGTTCGACGTTTCCCTCAGAATTTCGTGGGATAGAACGGTAAAGCGAGACGGTAACATATGCGGACCTCGGTATCGCTCGCGAAACTTTTACTGAAATTCTCTACTGTGCAGAGAGCCAACGGGATACGCCGCTGTCTTGTCGGTACGACCGGTTATAAATGGGAGACACGAGGTGGTGCACCTGAAAAGTCGGTGCTTGCTAGCTTCTTCCAAGGATCGTGTTTCGCTGTGTTGCTCTTCTTTTTCTTCCTTCTTTTTATGGACCACTGCAAACATGGTCGAGCATTGCGCAAATGTCTACCGTGATTTTCCGGAACACCCATTCACGGAACAAGAGCGTTAGAAAATATCAGTGTCAGTCCCACTGTTCGTTCAGTTAGCCAACTATGAACATTTATTTTTATTTCACTAACTGCATTACGCTCCATACTAAACTCTTTTGTTTTAATGTCAAATCCAATTTAAAATCGTTACTCCTTAACGAGATAAAAGATATATCTGTGTCTTTCCAACGCATCTGATAATTTTAGAGAACAAGACCCCAAAAGGCATTTAACCACCATCCGGCAAATCAACAGGCCGTTGTTCAGTGTTGAGGGCTCGGGAGATCGGTCAGAAAATCGAGAGAAGAATTTACTCGGTGGGCGCACAAATCTGCCGCGTCTACGAGGGTCAGCGTCGAGGAACGAGATGGGGATCGATGAGCGAGCTTCCGGCCCACGGGACTGAAAATCTCGCTGGACGCGCGCGGCGCGGCGCGGCGCGGCGCGCTTCCAACGACAACGTGTAAACCGTTCGGCCGGCAACACAATGGCGGGCCGAAGGTCCGACGGAGCGAGGAAAATATATTGCTAATAGGGTTTGCAACACGGCCCGTTAGTCGAGAGTAATGCCTTACCACGGGGTGGCACACGTTAAGCTCGTTTAACGAACCATCCCACCCATCGCCTCCTCTCGCTCGCACTCTCCTCACTTTCTATTTTCTATCTCTTTCTTTCGCTCCCACCGCCCCTCACCTTTCGCCTTTTTTGCCCTTCTACTCTCCTGCGTTCGTGCTTCCGTAGACGTCGATTAAATTTATGGACTTCCATCGTGTGTCACGCGCTTGCCCTCTCGTCGCCGTGCTCTCGTTCGTCGAGGGATTTCATCTTGCAGCCGCGATAACCGCACGTGACCGTTTCGAGTCTTTCGATTAGAGAGGTATTCTTCTTCGTAAATCGAATAGAACGGATTGCCCGTCGCTTTTACGCGACTTTAGTGAGTTATTACCTTCTGATGCACTTCGAGGTCAAAGTAATCGTGAAAGCTATATATAATCTTATCACTATAATACTATTTTAGAAACGATTCTCGATATTATAATATATCTTTATGTTATTTCTTATAGTTTTTGCACTTACTTATTATTGCATAAGGCATAAGCTATCGCGTTATTAAACAAAAATATAAATAAATATTGAGAATTTTTATCGCTTGCACAAACATAACACGCAAGGTATTCTGTCAAGATAAGCGTGCGCGCGACTCTCTGTCCTCTCTCTCTCTCTCTCTCTCTCTCTCTCTCTCTCTTTCTCTCTATCTCTCTTTCTATACGTACGAAGGATATACGGATCATAAAACTATATGGAAGTAGATTCTACGGCGCACCTTGAGTCCCGTCACGTTCGACAGATGCCCAAATGACTCTTCGCAGTGCTAACGTCCCGCTCCGCTCCTTATTTCATCGACTATGTACATCATCCCGGCGACGACTCGAACGGTGCCATGTTTGACCCCGCATGTGTTGCGCGCAAACATTGGATGCGCGCAACGTGGGGTTACATCCAATATCTCTTGCGAAACACATTTTCCTCAGCACGTAGATTCCATACGATAAACTAAGAAAATTGCTCGGAAACGTGAGTAGCGGAAGTGATTAAAATTTAAAAACACTATTAACCAATGTATTTAGAATTTAAAATAATTTTGCACAAAAATTGTTGTTACGTAAACGAGTTCAGAGAAATATCGATTTACCGAGATTTTTATTTTCTGTTACGTTTATCAGGTTACTCTTTGTGCGGAGATATAATAATTTAATAAAAATTTATTATTTCAGAATATATAGTATATACATTTTTAGTTTTAAACTTTCTGTGTTATGCTTCTATATTATATTTTAATATTTCCATAGTTAATTAAAATTAAATAAATTAAAAGCAAGAGAAAGAAAGAGACAAAAGATAATTATCGGTATAATTTAGTCCACTATTATAAACTAATCATTAAAAATGTCTCGATAAGAGTAACGTTTGTTCGTTCTCGACGTTCTACCTTGTGAACCTTTGTAAACCCTTGTGAACTCTGATGAACCCTTATGAAAAGGGCTACTTTCTCCAGGTTATTCATGCGCAGAATCTAGGTAATGCGAGACGTGCTTGATCAGAGACACCTCATATATGACACTACGTGCGTTCATAGCGTGAGCGAGTGTGCGTTTGTATGTGTGTTAGATACACGTACATATACACAGGTGCATCCCGGAGATGCACCTATCTTCCTCGCCACGAGCCGGATGCACCATTTGCGGGATATTCTCCGACGCTATCGGCGCGGGACGTGCTCAGACGTGCATCCTTTCTCCCGTTACCTCTTTATGAGCACGCCCGCTATAGATTCAAAGGCGTACCGTCGTCCATCCCCTATACGAGCTACGAAACCAGCCAGCACGCGCCCTGACAGTCTATGTGACAATTACTACACCTCAGCCGTCAGTATGTCGCTTTTCTTTTTCTTCCTCTCGTTTGACATCGCTTGTCCGTGCCGAGAGCCACGATTGGCCCAATTCTGACCAGCGGAGGTCGTCTTTCTTTCATGGTCCGAGATCGTGGAACAACATTGTCTTATACAATATTTTAACGCTTTAAATATTTTATATTTTGTAAGAGAAATATTTTAAAAATATTATATACCGAAATAATGTTTTATAAACTAAGAGAAATGTTTTAAAAACGTTTGTTTACGTTTTAGACTAAAGAAGCTGTTGGAGGCATCAAAAATTAAAATTAAAAAAATAATAATAAAGTTTTATCCGCCAATTAATTACAAATAAATTTTGTTCGTACCTACTTGAGATTTAATCGTCAAGATAATTAATGATTGTAATAAGATACGCGCGCGCTTCACCAAAAATTCAAGAGACAAAAATTATATTGATCGCCGGCTTTCGTTAGTACGGGAATCTCGACACATTCGAAAAGTATGATTTGTCGCTTCTGTGAATGCGACAAAAATGCACAATGTAGCATGCGATCCAATATAGAAAGGCTACGGCGAAAAAGTAATGTAACATCGCGCGTGTATTAGTGCATTACTAACGGTATTATCCTGGAAAAATTATTGCCAGGGCGAGGTAATACCTGCCATATTTCAGGCATTACAAATATTGCGATATGGCCACCGTATTTTAAGAGCGATAGTTTTATCGCTCGACGTTATGATACCCGGTCCGCTGCGTCTATCCTTTTTTACGCTATTCGACGTGTATCGATTAAATATTGCGAACATGAATGACACAGCAACCTGACGAGGAAACATTTTCCAGCATCAAGTATGCAAATTCGTCCTGCGCGAATAATCTTTAAAATACTTGCCACATTTAAATGAAAAAATTGCAAAGCATCGTTAGAGTGATTTGTTAAAGAAACACTGACAGCTTCAATAAAATCTTTGGTAATTGCAACACAAATATAAAAAAAATTCTCTTCGGTATTCTCTTTGTTATATTTCACGCTAATGGATTATTACCACATAAATTTAAAGGTTGTTATACAAAGAATTACAATCTTTCATTCATCCAATTTCTTGTATCTTTACCCTAAAAGAGAATGTATAATTTTCGATACAACTTATAGATTATTTCCCGAGAGAAGAGGTCGATATTTCTTCAGAATAACTATATCGCGACCTCTTAGAGCGTTGAACTTTCCTAACGAGATATACCCTATGCTACGTGTGTAACGTCGACATTATTTCGATGTCACATCTCAAGGAGGGAGTGTCAAAGAATCATTTATCACCACGTTATGGCGCAACGGATGCAAGATATCTGCTCGAGGCAACCCGCCGACGATCGACGAGACACTTCTACAAATATTTATGACGCGGAGCAGAGTACTTTACGCTCTATTTGACAAGTACGAAACGCGTACGTGTCGCAAGCGAATCGAGTTGACCCAAAGAAATAAAGTGGCGAAGTAAGAAGACACGTGGGATCGATAGTCATGTTGTTGCGCGTCATTGAGAATTATTACTCATAAACTTGGCTCAATCTTGATCGTGTCGTAACTGCGAAATCGTCTTACGGTCAAAGATATTCGTCGATTCGCACCAATTTCGCGGCAATATGATGAAAAATAACAGCATCATTTTTGCATGACATAATTACCTTTCCAAAAAAGCTCATTTGCCATCTACACATGATTTACTTTACAATTATTGAAAATTTTTTTTTGGAACAGACACAATACGAAGAACGTTTTCATCGAATCACGTAAAATATCAAAATTAAAATTTTTCTCGCGCGTCTTTTTACCGTAAATGCCACTACGTGATTGTGGAGAGAAAAAAGAAGAAAGCACAGTAAAGTTATTAAAACGCATGCGTTTAAAAAAATACAGAAACATACGTGGTGCCGCTGAGCGTGATCGCGCGCTCGAAGGGCAGAAAATATCCGAGATTCAGACATATTGAATTCTTGCAGCGGGTTGCATTCTTATACGCGTGTGGGTGCACACGATGCTGACGCGAAGGCTACGTGTGTACCCTCTGAATTATGGACCGTCGAGCACCCTCATTCTCTCTCTCCCTCTCTCACACTTTCATACACTTACATTCATACAATATGGTGGTAACGGCTCCGCGTCCGCCGCCTCCGTGCGGTTGACGGGCTGCGTGACCTGGGTATCGGGCTAAGGCTACGTAACGATTACTGTTAAAAATTTAGGAAAATTCCTACGACGCCGCCATCGCTGCCGCAGAGCAAATGCTATTTTCATGCGGGCGCGGCGGTCGAAGTGACGGCAATACTCCCGGTCCTGTAGTATTTTCAACCCGCACACGTACCCCTTTGTGTGAGCGCGTCCGCCACACCTCTCTCGCCACCGACGACCCCTCGCGCGTTCCGCCGTGAAAAATCTCGCGGCTCGTTGAAAGCCATCGAAATGGGGAAAGGATCGGATATTTCTCTCGCAATGCGAACGAATCCAACTGTGGTATTTGCGAACCAATATTTTTTGGAGAGAGATGAAAGAAGAAAGGTAGAAAGATTTATTGAAGGCATTGGGGAGTCTTATTCGTAGCATAATAAGTCGCTTCTGCATGCACGTAGAAGATAGAAAGATCATTGTACGTTTTTTAATAAAATTCCTAATAACTTCATAAGATAATATCAATGGTAGAACTGCATAAGATAATGTCTAAGGTAAATTGGAGTCTGATGGACAGAAAATTGAATACGTTTTATAAAATGTATACCTAACAATTCATCTGCAACGATCTGCAGGCAAGATAAATTGGAGGAATTGTTTCGCCGAGTTTCATTCGCTGAAGTTCGAAAACGTGGCGTTGCTCGGAATGAGAAACGATATTTCTCGCGACGATAGAATTCCAACAACGTTTCTCATTATTTATTAACGGGCAACGGGTAGTACGCTCTGCAGCTTGATATTTTTATCACAGAAGCGTTTCATAAAGCACGCGCCGTCGTAGTTCAGCCGGCGACGGAATTAAAGCACGCTCTCGTTGCAAATTGATGCGACCCCGAAACGCACACGTCGACAACGCGGGGATGCGTTATTGAACGAACCCGCGTATCTCGGTATAGGATTTGCCGGTGAGATCCCTGTTTAATAAAAACGCGTCTAACTCTTCCCGCCTATTTATAAACGTTATTAAAACATCTTTGCGAAACACATGGAATAAGTGTGCGTGAATGTGTCTAATATACGCTCTCGTTTCTCTCTTCTCTCTATCATCTTCCCTCTATCTGCCATAAATTTTGCCGCGTGATTCCGCTTTTTTTATCTATGGAAGTCGTGAAAAGGGATTTACATTGAACGTTTTATTAACTAACGGCGGCGTAATAATAAAGAGTCGGCTTTTCTTTCGCCGTTTGTTCCTTCGCATCCATTTGCGGGATCCACACGCCTGTTTATTTTCGGAAGTGGCCACTTATCCGGCTACTCGATTTCTCTCGCCAAGAGTCGAGGAGGCCACCGCTTTCTATCCCGACATCGTAAATCCTTCTTGATCTGAAGAAACTCTCGACCACGAGAAGGAGGAAGGGAGGAGGTCCTTTGGGCATTTCTTTCTTCTTAGTGTATAGCCATTAAAATCTCTCGCGTAGTAGAAATTACCGGTGATACACCGTAATTGTACGTAACAAGATTTTTACGATTAAAAAATGAGCGCAAACAAGTAAAATTAAAAATTTTGCAATTATTAGAAAGTACGTTATTAAAAAGATCTTTTTAATCGCGAGGATATTTATAATATTTTCTCAATAGAAGCCATTTATTAAGTATTTATGGTTTTACGTCGTTAATTTCATCTATGAATTATTCGTGTGGAATTTGCTGCTAATCTAAAGCGCCATATCGTAATTATATTGTCGCTCAAACTTTAGTTTAGAGTTTGCGTTCATTGCAGCCGGATACCTCCTATTGCGTCGATATATTGAATGCTTCCAAGTTATTGGTAAGTTGGATTTCATATTATATTATAAATAAAAGCAAATTATATATTGTAGATAAACGTAAGAAATCTTGAATATATGATATAATTAATACTATCATGAGTTTGTTTTTCAAATAAATACAATTAACTAATCTACATCTAATATGTTTGGAAGAAAGCTCTTTCTATCTAAAGCTGATTTTTATCGACTGTGCTTATCGGATAAGAGAAGCGACTATCGAGTAAGAACTTCTGAATTCTTTATATAAAGTTGTAGTAACTAGAAGTTTCCACCAGATAGCAAACTCGATTGTCTGACAAGTACGTTGTTCAGAACCCCGGAATATCAATCTAAATCGTATTTCCGCTAATTTTCAATTGAATCCGTCCTCATTATAATACAAAAAATGTATGTATAATGATAAAATACAAAAATTTGCACGTGTTTTTTTATCGAAGATGACAATTATAACGCAATAGTTCTTAGAGGCCTCTTTAGCCTAATTATTTCTTCATTAATTTAAAACATGAATTATCAATTATGTTTACTTCAAAAAGATATACCTATTACTTTACTTCCTTTAACATTCAAAGATTACAAATTTCAGCCAAATTTTACAAACAGAAGCAACCGCAATTACATCTAACGAGACAAGAGAAAAAATAAGAGAAATGAAAGAAATTTGATCGAGTTACTCAAAGTGCAAGTCCTAATTAACGGAAGGTAAATCATGGTGTTCGATTTAGTTGTCTCGCATGCACCGACCTTTTACGGATGCACTCGATAACGAAATATCAAAGAACGAGCATTAATTTCTCAGAGCAGCGATCCGAATGACGTTATTAGCTTCGCAATTACCTGAAAGAGCTTCTTCATCTAACGAGGAGAGAAAAAAGAAAGACCATTTAACGATTTCGCATCGATAGGTGGTCAAAGATAATTTCCATATTATACATAAATATGTAATATATGTATATAATATTCAGTTATATCCAATATTTCTCATCGTACAGTTATCGTAGCAGTATCATCACGCGTGCTTTTCCTGCACCTTGTACGCTATAAAGACATCGTAATTGCATCGCAATAAAAACTCGAGATGATCATAGACACATCTTTCCCGTTATTGTATTTTGCGATCGAACCAACGCGAATTTTCACGATCGTCAAATCGCATGTCAGTGACACCGTAATCACGAATAAAACGAACGAATAAACGATAAGTCGGCGAGATAATACGACACTGCGTTTTCCAATCCCGTCGTTTTCTATCCCGATCCACTTCCCGCGCGCCCGCAGTGTTGCGGATTTCTACTTACAACGAGTGCACCGGGAAAAGTTTTCCGGTTTGTATTGCGGTTTTTATTCCGCACGGGCAATTCCGCGATAGCGCTCGTCTGACTTTGAAAATACTGTCGTATTTTCCTTCGGTAATTACTCCAGAAAAATTTGCCCTAAAAAATGCTGACAAGACATTCCGTGACTTTTGTTCAATCGAAGAGCGTAATCCGCCACGTTCGATAATGCCCATCAAATTCCTTTATCGAGTGCCGTTTCGTCGAAGAGTTTAATCGCGCGTACGATTTTTTCGTACAAAAGTCAAACTGTCAATGTGTCGCAGAATTTCTACGTGCATTTTTGGATATAATCCTTCGCTATTTTCTTTTTCCCAAAATAAAAATGATAATAAAACCAGCTTTTATTGTGATAGAAAATTATTGCAGTAATCCAGGCTAAAAAATGCATTTTCTAAGAAATATTCCAAGATACAAAAACATATACAAAAAAATAAATCCGCAGTCAATGTAATTAAACGAATGATTTGAGAAGATACATTTTTGTTTTGTATATCTCTTTACATTGTTTTCTCGCTGAGTTTTAAAGA
This sequence comes from Temnothorax ravouxi, assembly GCA_030770255.1. NCBI lineage: Eukaryota > Metazoa > Arthropoda > Insecta > Hymenoptera > Formicidae > Temnothorax > Temnothorax ravouxi. Next base: position 23,443 of record JASTWP010002255.1, on the reverse strand, counting down.
TTTTGCTCTAGTCAAACGATCAGTACGAGCAGTTGCAATATAAGCTGACCTACATTTACGCGCGCCATCAGCTGATTGTCGAGAATCAGCTGATTGTCAGTGAACGCCGTGTGTGTTTGAGCTCGCAGGAAAGTCATAACAATTTGAATGGACACTTGAAAGATGAGATCTTTTCTCCGATAGATTTGTACGGATTTTTCCAGATGAGTTATATCTGCTAGATATTCAATTAAATAGAAAGTAATTTTTTTGCAAAATTGGTTGCTATTATATACACGTGGCTACAAATGTGTCTCTGATCTAAAATGTGACATCATATGCGCTTTAGAAACTTTGCCGCATTTTAAAGCCGAATTTTCTTGAAAAGAACATCATTCCACTTCTTGTAAGAGCGCGATTGTTTTATTCTGACAGCCGACTCGCAAAATCTCGTCGATTAATTAACAAGAATAATGGTTTTCGGGAAATAATTCGCGAGATACTATAGATTTTTTACTTAAAATAAAATTTGTCTGTCCGGAAAGATAAGGTACATTCTCTCAGATATTGTGGCGAATAATCTACCGGTTGGCGGACATAGTTTCCTACTTGAATCAACAAGAATGATATCCCGTAGATTTAGCTGTTTGGTTACCGTACATATTAATTGCATATTAAATGCACGTATCCACTGTCCAACGTATACGGATATTATTTTTCCTATTTCGCCTCGACTCAAAGATCACTTGTCAAACGCGAATAATCAATATCACGACTGGAGAAACAGAGAGATGGATAGAAAAAAATTGGAGGTAACATGACTAAGATGAGCAGCGCAAACGTAAGGATCGCGGATCACGTTTTCTCCCGCATCGGCGAGGACGTTCGTAAAACTTTCAATTTCCGCGTAAGGTGCAAACCGTATAAAACATCGGGGTGTTTCTATTTCGACACGACGAAACGACGGCGATTCGATCCGTTCTTCCTGCCGCCTCGCTCGGAACTTCCACCGACAGCGGATCGCGCGCTTTTAATACAATTTTTATGGCCGCCCGAAGAAGATATAGTGGATCGTGACAGGACGATCAAGAGATGGAGATGGAAGGAGAGGAAGGGGATGATCGAGAAAAGAGGACTTGGACCGTAGATCGAATATTCGTGGCACGTTTTGTAATTTATACAGGCTTTTATCTTCGAAACGGATTAAGGCGACGAATGTGGCGATAAAGGATCGATCGCGGGGCGCGAAAATTGTACCCAAAGGATACGAAAATTGCGCTCTTAGGACGAAATGGAAGAGAAAGAGGGGAAAAAGAACACGGCAATATTTTTATTAAAATAAAAAAAATTATCTAAAAACATATAATAACACTAATTTGGCTTAATGTTAAAAAAAAAATAACTGCAAATTCTACTTTAAAAATTTTCTTTTCCTTTTATATATTCACAAATAATTAAATTATATTAGAATAAACGTTTCGTAGGACTGTCAAAAACTTTCCTCTCTTGCCTTTATAATTTATATTTTATATCTCATACAGTGAGTGCATAAATGCAGCAGCGCTTTCAACATAATCATGATACACCGACAGTTTTCGTTGAGGGACGTTGTTCACCTACGTTGCGACGCGGCGAATTATTTCGATATCGCGCGAGTCATGATCGTCAAGGATAGAAGAGAGAACGCTATCCCCGCGCGCAAAATTTATATTCATGAGTGGGAGAGCACGATCACTTTGATATATCTCGTCGAAGGCACCAAGTGGATCGTGTGCGACGGACAAAGAATGCGTATAATGGAGAATCGACGAGCTAGCTGCACCGAGATCCTCCCTCCGAACGAGAACGCAACGTTGTTTCTGAGTTACCCGAGATTTCCCGTCTCGTCTCTTGATGTATGTCGCGGAAACTCGAGGAATCGAGTTTCCCCTTTTTCCTCGAAGTGTCGCCTTCGAGTGCTTTCATCGCTCGCGTTTTTCCCTTCGTACATACGCCGGAATTTCTTAACCCCTGCGGTCCCAAGTCCCAACGCAACAATGCAACGTCCCTCGTTTTACTGAACGAGAGGAAGACACAACCAAGGAAAAACGACTGGATAAAAATGACGTGCGATGGATTATCTGACTTTCAACTGTTTTCGGATTTTCAAAGACCGTATTCTCAATCTTGTCACTATCAACAGTTCTCTTCGCGAGAAATTATAAACGACATTTTACGATTACACTAATAAAAAGTAATAGACACAAAATAGACACAAAAATGCTTTAATACACCTTACAAATTGAAACAAAACTTTATTCATAAATAGTTTTATCTATAACATTAATGCACAAATAATAAAAGTATTAACACAATATAAATTATACGTTATACATAATGCGCTACAACTTGTTTTTGGTCTTTAGACTTTTGTTTCCACTTTGTATCAAAAATGTGTACAATTTCTTTATTACATTATTCCACGACAAATGTTTGAACTAGTGAAACTATTAGCGCCGAACGACTATCAGTCACGGTCTTTTATGATCATCCGCAGAATCGATGCTAGCAAACGCGCCCGTCTTTGTACGAAAATATAAACGCGCGGGTTTACGGGGGCGATAAAATTTGCCAGCGGCCGCTGGCCGAAGAAGACTATGGGCCACGATGATATCGAGTGCGATATCGAGATTTATCGGACAGCCGTTTTCAGCGCGAATTGAATCTCGAGCTCTACGAATCTTAAATCTTCGTATATCGCCTCTACGTTGTTTTTGTTCTTTTCTATATTTCTATGAAATTTAATTCCTTATTTTGAGACGCAAATTATATAAAAAAATTAATTAAAAAGTGATATTCGATATTGTTTTTATAAACTTACATATATAAAAGTTCTTACCTTTTTATTTATAAAAGACACTATTCTACTCAAAATAAATAAATGCAATCAAATGACGAAATTTTTGAATGTGGATAGAACATATATTTATTCTCGGCGATAAATATATTGATCGACGAGAAATCGAAAATAAGCCAAGTCAGACTGTTGATGCTAGACAAGATTAAATACCCGAGTTTTTTTGTTTTGATTTCATGCTGCACCTGTCTAAATAACGAGAATTTTTTCCGATTATTACGGTGGCCGAAGATTTTATTTCATTCGTGGTGAAGGAGCGGCTCTTTATTATGGATTACGGACAGCCTTCCGTCGACAAATCGCGGAATATTTCGGTGAATGGTCTGATCGTAAATCGATTCGTGCAGCCGGACGAGATGAAGGAAAACGTTGAATGGCGGAGGATCGCACGCATTCTCGAGTATCGATCGTATCGACCAGCTCCTTCTCTCTCTCTCTCTCTTTCTTCCTAACTCCCTCTTTTTCTCACTTCCCAGGATTCAATCAGAATCGCTGCCGGCGGTGCCGCGAAGACGGAGCTCAGGAGAATCGCACGAAACGATAAATCTCGATATCCTACTCGATATTACTTGGCCTCGACCAGCGACGGCTGACAAATTTTATCGCGTTCGCTAAATCGTTCTTGCTACTTCACACAATATACACAGTATTTCGTAAGCTTTGTATTACATATATTTCAGAAATATATTCTTTGTTTTCGGGAGAAACCTTTCTAAACGAAGATTCTGTGTTGAATGCTATTTTGTTCGATTCCCAAATGTTTATTGTTAAGTATTATAATAATGGTAGCGTTCAGAATTAAAATTCTCTTTTAAAAAATTAAATAAAAGATAAAATTGTATTATCTATTAAAAACAAGTATTTTATTTTTAATCGTTTAAAAATTATCAATAATTATTGTACAGTCAATTTACTTAAAAAATATTTTGTTTAAATTTATCTGTCTTCATAGTTTGTATTAAAAAATACAGATTTTGCAAAAAATCTCATCACGATAACTTTCCAAGATCTCAGCAAAAAAATTCGTCGCAATAAGTCCGCATATCGAAGCACCGGACTTCGTTTGAAATGTAAATTTAATCCGTTCCGTTTGATTGCTTTGAATTGAATTGTGCATCGACTTGGAATTATTTTTACATACATTACGTCGCTTGCGAAATAAACCGAGTAGATGCGATGATTATTTTTTTTAACGCAGATTCTTCATTTGAAAAACGTGCAACGCGTAGATTATTCGAATGCGTGGCTGAAGGATTATAAAGTTTGTAAAAATAATATACGTGGCACAAAATTTTTCACCAAAAGCATTCTCTATTATCCGGTGTAACAAGCAGCAGCTTGGCTAAACCAAAATATATAGTTAATTGGTAGGATATCACTAAACATGCGCAAACATAATAACGCGCGGAAAATTAAAACTCCGAGATTAAAGGAAAAAATGTTTTTCTTCTTTAAAATACTGTATGAATACAAAATTTATCTAATTAAATTTAAAATAATCTTCTCACAGATGAGACATATCATTTCAAATGCAGTAAAATTATATAGTAATAACATCATAATGTGAATTAGATTATATTTATATTCAAACGTAATAAAAAAAATCGGATGAAAGATGGCAGAGAAAGCGAGAACATATTTGGAAGGAAGGTTACACGTGCCACCTTGCGCGCAAAGTGAATGGTGACATCAAGGGAAAAACGCGATGGGGCGAGATACCGGGAGAAAGCACGATCATGTCAATGGAAAGCACAGGGGCGAAAAATATTAGGGTGCTCGAGGAGCGAGCAAGGGTACCGGTTGCGTCACGAGGACACCGGGAGACCGTTTACGAGCCCGTAAAGTTGGCCATTCCTCACCGCGTTCGTGTCTTGTGTGAAAACTTTCTCACTGTTTTCACGAAGAAATCGTTCGTGACCGAATTTGCCACTTTTACTAAAAAGTAAAATTGAATTGACAACTCCCGCTACGAGAAAATATATGATAAAAATTTCTTGACAAGATTCTTGACATTGTCCAATAAGCAGACTAAACAAACCAACAGATGGCAAGTGCTCACAAGGAAAGGTCACTCCTCGTAAATGGCGTTGTTCAATGAAAGTTGGCATTAGAATAGAGAAAGTTGGCATAAGAATTTTGTTTTCTTATGTTCCTGCTTATATCATCCTGTTAGTGATCTGGAAAGGTCATTGGCTTGTAAATGGCGTTGGTCAATGAAAGTTGGCATAAGAATGGAGGCAGGTCCATCACGCACCAAGATGCAAAATATTTTGGCAGACCATCGCAAGGGCAAACGTTATGATCTCACGAAGTCAGCCCAGACAGCATACCTAAACGGGAAGTGTAAAGCACTTAAAGACGACAATAAGCATCGTACATTAGCACTTATGAATGTTTATGCATTTATATACACAACAATGCTTTATACTTCCCGTTTCGGTAAACTGGGCTAACTTCGTGAGATCATAACGTTTGCCCTTGTGACGGTTTGCCAAAATATTTTGCATCTTGGTGCGTGATGGACCTGCCTCTATTCTTATGCCAACTTTCATTGAGCAACGCCATTTACAAGCCAATGACCTTTCCAGATCACCAACAGGATAATATAAGCAGGAATATAAGAAAACAAAATTATCTGCTCAAAAAATTAATAGCTTATATTTTAAATTAAAAATGCTTCTATTTTTAAATTCAATATTTTCAGTTTAACATTTATGGTGTGGAAAAGAGACCTTAATTTTTTACGATACCTAGTAATCTGATGGTTAAAAGCGTTTCTTTGTATTCTGGATTTAATGCTCAGCGGAAGTTACTATTTTACGATTTAATCGTAAAAAGCGAAATGGTATATAAAACGAAACAGGATAAAAGAATTCGTCATTTAGCTTCAGCATATTAATGATTTACCACTTCACTATACGCTCGGAGAATTATTCTCCCACCAAAGGTTCTCTTTTGCTTCGCAGTGAGATTACGTTTATCTTGTTTTGGCAATAAATCAAGCGTGCGATAATGCGGCAACTAATGAGTCTTATCATAAATCATAGTACAGGTTGTTCTCGCGCGGTTTAACTCAAATACTAAACGCTATATAAAAGGAAAACAACGTTAGCCTCAATGTGGACGCATCCGATCATTTTTCAGCTGTTAAGCGATTAAAAATTAAGAAGCTTTTAATGAATTGAGTTTCAACAGTGCGGGGGGGGGGGATAGAGAAAGGCAACAAAAATACCGTTCCTTTAACATCAAATAAATTCTGTTTTAATCAAATTTTAATTTAAGACTTAATTACAACAATAACTTAACAACTCCTATCGCACAATGAAGATTAGCTCTACATTTTGAAATTAGCTTCATATAATAAACCACTCGTTGCCTTCTAAACTAATTTACAAAGACTATACTAGAGTTGCTATCCAAGTTTGATGTTAACGAAAACTTTAAGATAAGATGTACAATTATATTAAATTTCTTTACACACATTTTACACTTTAACAAAAATTATATCAAGCAAAAACTGTGATATTATAATCCGTGTGTGTCGCATATGGAAGATTTCACACGATTACATTGTGCTCCACATAATTATCGATACCCCTATATCTCGGCCAATTCGCTTTGTATATCCTCGAATGCGAGTTCGAGCTTCGCTATTCCATCAGACATGCAAACTTGTAACAGCGAGGATCGAGGAAAAAGTAGTTCGCTACGGGCTGTACGAATATAAGAATCGATCTTGTGTTCCATGGAAAAATATACCGTCTGCAGCTCAAAGAAAAACTCTTTCGCGCGACAATGCGGTGCTGAAATCGAGTCGGTGTCATCGTAGTCGTCGCATTCGCTCAAAGGTGTCGATACAGCGATTCTACCCCCGGCAAAGTTGGTAACCGAAAAGTGTGACAAAGCGACGAATCTCGTAAAACTCTCAGCGAGACTCGGGCGCCGGGCACGAGCAAGCTGGCGCGCACTCCGCCGGCGCCGGAGTACGTGTATTCAGATCCTGGAAAAATACCCGGGATATCCCGCAGGGAAGGAACGAGCTGACAACACGTTCTTCGGAATCGAGTTGCTGTCGATGCTGGTGCAACTTCAAAGGCGTTTGTCTCTCAGGACGCGACGCCGTAACACGCGCGCGCGGAAACGTCCGAGAGATCTTTATATTCCATTCTTTTCTCAAAAATATCATCGCGCCATCGTTCCGTCGAGAACGAGTCTGCAAATATTTCAGGGCTCCGAGACGTAGAAGCGAGAAATTTTCCTGTCCAAAAACTTTGCTGACAAAAAAAAACGTGTCTTACGGCAAGAAGAAATAAGACAGATTGTGTTATTGCTATCTCCCCCTCTCTCTCTTCCATCTCCGGTCAGTTATCGAAGAATGCGGGGTGAAAAGTCGGCGACGGAAAAGTGGCTAGTTATGGCAAGCCTGGAAACCCCTAACTTCATTGAAAATTTTGCGGAATGTCTGTCGAGAGTATTACGCGTTTCGCGACTAGTGTGTCGAGAATTTATACGTATATATGCGCCGGAAATCGATTCGAAACACGACGTCAAGAAAGTTTCCGCGGGTTCGATATGCGGTCCATGGAATTCGAAAGTATGACGAACGTGTATTTTCAAGAAATCAATTCTATAATGAAATAAAGTACTTATAACTATATAATGTCCTCTTTTTCTGCTTTTCGCAAATTGATCTGTTCAAAGAGGAGTGTGAAGAGATTGTGTTCTGCCATAAAAGCTCATTTATTATTGTTAAAAAGTAACAGCATACCTTTTGATGTGAAAAGATTTATCGATCATATTTTGCGAAATTTATAATTAATTTCTTATTTTCTGCTATTTAAAAGATAAAGAATTTGTATATAAATTATGTTAAATGTTTCACAATAAATATTGCATAATAAACATAAATTAAGATATATATTCAAACGAGATAAATGTGACGAAATAAAGAAAAATAATTAAATAATGAAAAAGCAAGAATACAATGGAGCAGAGAATGAGAAAAGAAGACGAAAACAACTCTTGAATAATAACGTATTGTACAAGTTGTTGGCTATTATCTATAACTTAAAAGCACGTTTGTTTTAATATCTTTTACGAAACTGTTTATCGTTCCTTAAAACTTTCTCCATTGTGCTGTAAAGGATTAGAGTCAACGCTAAGTTACATTTTATATTATATGACGTACGTCAACGACTCAACATATAGTATTAACTAAAGTTCTCTGACAACTAGAGAGTTCTCCGCTTAATCTTTCCTATTCTGAATTGTTTTACGAATTGTATTTTGTTATTAGCAAATTAAGCAATAACTTTTTAAAATATGTAGAATATATAGAATTTTTTAAATGTTGCTAAATATATATCGCAGGAGCAAATTTCTAAATAATTGTTACAATATTTATATAGTTTTATATTACTGCTCGATGATGAATTATGATAAACCTTATTGCCCATCATCACCCAGAATATTATATTTTGCGTTTACACTGTATTTTTGCAATATTTTAACTTATTTGGTAAGATATTTTCGAGGTAACAATTTTTTTCGGCATTGTTGTATGTGTTCACTTTTTCTGACGTTATGATGGGGGAACAAGCTAAAAATGTTTGGAGTATGGTAACGTCATTTGTTCTCAGACAGGAAGAAAGCGTAGGAAATGCATCCACAAAAGTGTGAAAGAATATTCCCCAACTCTTCTCGGACTGGCACGTCGTTCCTCGCATTCTCCAGGTCGGGTAACGCGTCGAGTACATCGCGCGCGCTACCAGTTACAGGATTATGTTCCTCTCTCCGGGCATTATTTCCTGGATCGTTCCTTTTCTATCGCAGAACGTTTTCTTGCTCGCGGTAAATAAAAGAAGAGGGGACCGCGTCGGGATATCTTGTTCTTTTAATACCCGGCAAATTCCAGCGAAAACGCTCGAAAGACTCGGGGAGATAGAAATCCGAAGTGCGTTCGGAAGGTAGGCGGCGCGTTGAAGGAGAGGAAGAGATAGTTAAGTAAGTCCTGCGGCGCGCCGAATGCGAGTATTCTGGCGAATACTTCGTCGCTCGTTTCCACCGAGCCTTCCCTTCGTACTTTCGTTTGTCGTGACTATCACAAACGACGGCATTTTTTTCTCCTTCTTTTTTTTTTAAAAACCATCGACCGCGAATTCCTGTAAAGAAATACAAGAACACGCTCTCTCGCGCGCGCTCGACGAATCATTTACGAGCAGCTTTAGCAACGTCCATTTATACAGAATATGTAAATAAAACGTGGATTTTTTAAATCGTTGCGCATTTTTCTTACGTTTTTCAGATATTATACAATAATTTATATAATCAAAATTAAATCTTAAGTTATGCTTCTTTATAAATATTTAATTAGAATTCTTCGAGACGAACGTAGCCTTTCGAACGAAAAGTTTACGATTTAATATTGCTGTTTTTTGTTTGTTGAGAAAATAAAAGAAATGCACATCGTACAATCGCGATAGACATGTAAAAAACGCAGTCATGCATTTCGTATTTCGCGATTCGTCGCACTTTTCACGAATTTTTCCGGCACCGCTGTCGTCAACGTGTCTTGCTTGACTTTTATGACGGCTTCATATCGTCCCTCGCCGAACTTTACGATTCTCCGAAAGCTAGGGGTGTGTAATCGTCGTTGCGGGAAATTTTTCGGGCGCGACGAATTTCGAGCACCACGTAATCTCTCCTTATGGGCCGTTACGGCGGCGTAATCGACAGTGGTAAAGAGCAAGAAGTCGTCGGCTTCGCGAAAATCTTTCGGCATCACCTGGGGCGTTATCGTGTTACGTCGTCGATACGAACAACTTGAAGAACAATATCGTCGATTTTACGGTCGTAGAGATATCGCGCGTGCATTTGCCTGGCCGATTTACTTCGTACAAGTTTGCTCTGAGACGCTATACTTCTTCACGTTTCCGCAAAAAAATAGTCATTTATACCGTTATTTCATCGCAAAATATATATTATTATAAGAAATATTTTTGGTCGTGATTTACCCTGCTATTTCGTCCAGCACAACGCTGGTAAGAATAAATCAGAGAATAAGGGATTTATCGTAATGAAATTGCCGTGTTTTACAATGCTAGTGACAAACGTTTCCGCATTCCGCGCACCGCATCGGGCTTACCGCGGGACATTTTCGCGACTCGGTCGTTACTCGAGCCACGAGGATATTCCCCGAAAAGAATCTCTTTGCGAGTCGTTTAGCCCTCCAGTAAGGATAGATTACGCGCGCGCGAAGCCCCGGAAGAATTTTTATTGCCGACCTAAAACGATATTACATACTTAGTCGCCGTTGCACCTGCTACTCCGCCGAAGATCCGAGCGTTTGTCATACGAAAGATTCGTTGCCGGTTCTTAAGAGATCGCCGACCCCACATCTCCGGATCTCTCGTCCCCTTCGCTTTATCCGAACCATCCCGTCGTTTCAACTTCGAACGTTACGTTAGCTTACTTGGAAAAAATTTCTTTTATTTCGCGTCACTTCCATAAATATTCAGATCTTTGCGCGTCACAGTTAATTTATAACAATATATCGTCAATTATAATAATGTATCTCCTTTCGTTATCTGTTTTTCTTTTTATTGATAAATTATTTAATCAATTAACAATCGACCTCTTGAATAATTGAATTTTATGTATATCATATCCATCATGTATTTCCTTTTCAAACTTTTTAACATTAAAAAATAAATAGGACGAAAGAAGTCCCTGAAAGACCTTTTACTGTTTACAACACAAAAATTTAAATAGAAAAAGAGTTAAATGTTGTTCAATGTTGTTCAAAATATATATAGGAGATATAATTGTTCGCCACTAATGTCTGCATAATTCCATAATGGATTGTCAATGGATGAGGTTACCGTCGCGGAATCGATGTAATTCTGTTAATAACAGCCGCGGTTTCCCACGTTATTGTCGCTTCATTATCGACCATAAGTGATTAGTAATTAATCTCGTCGTGTAATTAATCGAAGCAGCTGTGCAATTGTAACGCAATTATGCAATCCTAACATGACGCAATATATACGTACCTATACTATTCTCGTCTTTAGTAAAATAAGATCGCAGGACTATAGAAACCGAGAAGTAATTCCAAAATGCAGAGCGTTATATAATTTTATTTATAAGAAACATTGTCGCGGGCATAAAATGCGCAGATATTAATTGGATACGCTGATGTAAAAAAATATGATATCAGTTATAATTAAAATAAAATTTGATCTCGCGTGATTACGTTATCCACTCAAAATTCTTTGGGGATCAATTAATCATCGTCGCAAATTACCTAAAAGGCGTAAGCCTCTTTTCGCGCGAAAACATCACAAAAGGAAGAGTCGCTCGTTCGAGACACGTCCGAGGTAAGTCCCTTGAGCAAACACAGACGACAGGACACGCCGAATCGAGATATCTCGAGGATAAATCCCACTCGTGACCGGAATAACTGACCGCAACCTCCCTCGATACCGTCGTCGGAGCGACTTACAAAAGATAGGATCCCATCGAAACTGGAATTCCGAGTATCCTGTCGAATCTCGAATCCAGGGTAGAGATTGCCGCTAAGAGGAATATGACGTACAACCGCTCGGCACGTCGGCACAATTCAATTGTAATACATGCGCCTCTGTAATTTTTATCGTGACACGCGAGCGAGATGGGATATGTCGTGAAACATGCGAGAATTTGTCGTGATTCGTGATTTATTCTCGATGCCGGGACGGATTTAGTTCTGTAAAAACGTATACGCGTAGGATCGATTTTCGCGACTACAAAATTGCAAACGAGATTAAATTAAGCTTTTTGCGATACCGTTAATCTCGGTGTATATTTATATAATTCTCATGTCATAACGTTCATAATCTAGTCTCCGTTAAAATATTATAACTGAAACATTGTAAACCGCACAGATGCGACATAAAATACCAACTGTGTTGTTTAGATTTACTCGGATTAAAAAAAAAGCACATTGTACATACGGGACCTTTTGCGGTCGTCGCACAATAATAGTAGTTTAATAATAACGTATTCCGGAGATCAATGCATGAGGACTGATGGATATATCGAGATCAAAGCAGTTTTTAAGTTATAAGCAATAGAGTTAGTGGCGTCGCACAGAATTCATGCGTTAATATGTCAATAGTTAATACCATAAAATATGGTAGATATAATTTTCACGGACCTTTCAAAATAAAATAAAACACAATTTGTCACTCACGGACATCATGCATAAGGACGGAATTGTGACGAATTTCCTTCTCCTTTTATTTGCTTCGTTCATAGAAATTATAAAACAAAAATATACGCCAAATTATACTGCAATTATACTGCAAATTATACTGCAATTTACATTTCAAAATGATTGTTTTATGTTTTATTTCGTGTTTTAGTTAACGTCGAAATAATAATTAATTGTGAGAAAACGAGAAAAAGAGAAAGAGATATGCATTATAACGTATAAATTTATATTTGGAAACTATAATTATACTTTCGTTTTAATAAATATATTTTGCATAAATTAATATGTACCTAATTATTTTTGCTCTTTTCCAATTTTATAATTAAAATGATGTGTTATATAATTCTAATAAATTAAAAAAATGCAATTGTAAAAAATGTATATAGCTCGCTTTCTCAAAACTAATATCTCTTAACTTTTAAATATTAGTAACATACGACAAATTAGTATACGTTAAACATAGTTAAGAATCAAAACGCAAGCGACATCTTTAACCAATTTTTTACTTTAAAATTATTTTGATCTCGACATTTTTGTATGAGGATTTCCGATTGTAATTAATGTTTCGAACAGGGTACTGAAATATTGCATAGTGGTTATCGAATACTCTATCTATATATAGATTAATGCCCACATTATTATTTGTTATAAGTTATTAATTATTTTGAACTAAATCAAAATATTTAAAATTTATTAACAGTATACAGTAAATTATTGGATTAATCAGTTAATACTAAATACAATTATTTAATATTAATTTCCAATATTTCTATATAAATAACGAACGATAAATGACAGTTGATTTGACTTAAATAAATATTACAAATATCGAATTTTATTCCCTCTGGCGATTCTTTCATTGGAAAACAATTTCTACCGGGATAGCCGCGTTGTTGGTTGACGATCGCCCGCCTAACTCGCGGTAGAGAAATATACGGCCCTTTGAACCAGCGCGTTAAAAAGAAAAGACGGAGCCGATAGAAAGATGAAATTCTGCGGGATATCGAACATTCGCTCGAAGATGGACGAGCTTTCCGAGGCGGAAAAATATGGCAGGTGGACCGTCCGCGAATCTCCCTGTCGGTTTTCTTTTGATGTCCGGACGCGGTTCTAGCGAGAGAAAAGAGAGATCTTAAGGGTCGGAAATCTGTTATGATTCACGACGTGCCACGCTATCGACCTCAATTTTTTTTTTATATCGCATCACGATATTCACTCTAATGACTGCACACGTAACAAATACCTGGACGGTATATCAAAACTTGCATATTTACGAACAATGCAATTGATCCAATTCATTAAATTACAATATCTTATATATAAATTGAATATTGTTATAAAAATTAAAACAAAAATCCTTAAATTTAATTCATGAAGAATTTCTCTTTCAATATTTACAAAACTGTTTTCCAGTCACAAGAAGTTGCAGATTATATTTTGATTTAAAAACAATTGTAGCACAAATATTCTTATGCATTTTTTTGAACTAATTGAGAATACTATGTAATTGGTGCTCGATATTCGCTGATTTTATTCTATCAACATTTCTTATAAAAACAAAATAAATTTTTGTCGAAAAAAGCTATCGATCTCTGCTACCCTCCACTTGATTGATCTGATCAAGATAATGTATGAAACTCATGTAAAGAGGATGATTCGAAGCACGGGTCAAGAGGCGGATAAAAAATACCGAAGAGGCAACAAAGAATATGGAAATGGAGATGCCCGTCGTGCGGTTGGACAGCTTCTCGAGTCTTGCTTACGGCGTCTGTTCGAAGAATATTGCGATATTTTCTCGTACGATAGAATTTCGTTCATTTCTCTGGCGCTGCGGATGAAAATAGGCCGAGATTCAATTTAAAAAATAAACTCGCGCTAGAGAATTTTTGTCAGGTCGGAATTTATCACCTTGATGTAGCCGTCTATTTGCCAAAAAACATTGTGTGAGATCTTTGAAAATTCTTCTTTAAAAAACAAGACTATCTTAATAATGCACAATTTCTTATCTTGGCAAATAATTAACGTATCATTCGGTGACATATTTGATTTTCATGCCTGATATTTCCATTGAAAATAAAATCAATTTTATTACAAAAATTTATTTTAAAAATTATATTTAACGAATCAAAATTTAACTCATTGAGAACTGTGAAGAAATTCGACAATTAAAATCTCTCATTCTCTTAAATAACAATGCTCTTAAAGTGAAAATGTACACGGAGAGAATTTTTTGTTATATTTTACCCTTAAATTTACTACAAACTTGGGACAACTTGGCAACCAAGGAATTTTTAAAATATACAAAAGACATTTTACAAACAGCGTGGTAAAAATTACCAAGCAGATTGGAAAATTTTGAAAAATTATTGAAATTTCCTAGATATATTTTAGTAAAATTAATTAAACATATTTTATATTTTAATGTAATAGATATTAATATTTTTTATTATAGTGGATATTAATCAGAATAGCTCGCATAAAATTCTTGGTGGTACATGTTGTCCCACAACTACCATGATTTAAGGGTAAATTTTAAGAGAAAATTCTCTCACAGTGATTAATTGTTTTCACAAACTGCAAAAGTACTTAAATAATAAAAAAAAATATAACTTGCCGGAAGTAATGCGCTAAAAAAATTTTAGTTCACAATTATAACTTTTCTCGTATTAAATAGAAGTCGAGCGACGCTTTAGACTGTTTCCACAAGAAAGAGCAGCGACCTATTTACTATTTTTACTGCGTTAAACAAAACGCAATATACGATTCATAATGCAGCCGCACAAGTTTTCGACCAATGCAATGAGAGTTTTCCATCGCCCGTTAGCTTTTCGCGGAGTTTTCACGAAGAGATCGCAAATATATTTAATGTCATGCGACGGAGGAAGCGTAATATGGCAGGGTAAGTCTTCGTCGCATTCGTTTTCTGCTCTTTAAACGATCAACGTTTCTCGGAATGGGCGATCGCAAGATTTCCTTGGAAAACAGGATGCTTTGAAATCTCTATGAGACATCTTCCGACTAATGAGTGTCATGCTGTTTTCGCAGTGCGGAGAATAAAAGAAAATAAAAGATCGGTTCCCTATTTTTGCAAATATAAATTCCAAATTTTACTTTCTGTTTCTGATACCAATTAAATGTTATCCTCACTATAATAATAAAATTGCACAAAGTTCAATATCGTTTAACATGAATAAACATAGAAAAAAACAGCTATATATTTTTAAAACATTACGTAAAATTATAAAATTGTTTGCGTAAAAAAATGTTATTTAAAAAAGAATTGTAAAAATAAATTGTTCATTAATTAAGAAATTCTATCAATATTGTATTTTAATTAAAAGAAAAATTTATATAACTGATGTAAAAATATCTTAAAGTTTATGGTAAAATCAACAATATATCGTACTTGCTATCGTACTTTCCGTAATAAGAGCTGTAACATATGTCGTAGAAGAACCAAGTTCCGCACTTCTGTGGCACAAAGCTTCACGCGGATCCGCCATCATCCTTCAGACCTGTCCGGCGGCGAAGTTTTCGGATTGGACGATCCATTATTGAGGCTCGTTTCGTCTCTGATTCATGATTTTTTTAGAATCGCACCTAACCGCGAGCCCGAGGCAAACTTCTGCCATCCTTCCTCCTTTTATGTCTTTCCTCGTCCGCTCGGCCGAGCCGCGTTTTCCGCTTCGAGAGAAACTTTCCGGATCGCATCGGTCTGCGGATACGGAAATGCGTCGACTCCGCTGAGCGTACGTTTTCATTATCATATAATGACGAATCATAGCTGCGATAAATCCACAAGATTCGGAAAGAAGTGCATGAATGGATAATTATATACATTTATCAAAAGTTTGCTAATACCGGTTCTTTTTTATAATACGAAACTATACGGAATAATACGGAACTAGATTCTTCTCGACAGAAATGCTCCATAAAGATGTAACTATACGCGAATATTGACGTCACTAATTACGCGGCTACATATTTGGCGAGTTAAGCTTCAACTGGCTATAAATGCCGTTTTAAAATGAAAGAGACTTTACTTTGACAGAAACTTAATTTACACATTAATTACCAGGACATTTAAAGGTAAAACTTGTAAAGTTGTTACAGATTGCGGTCTCGTGAAATGTTCATTAGAAGTCTGCTCCAGATACATAAAAAAATATTTTTTTTAACGTCTAACGTTAACAGTAAAAGCACACAATGCTAAAATAGCTTAATTTGCGATAAATTAATAACTATATGCTCGCTAACTTGTTTACCAATTTAGCAATAAATACATTTCTCGTCGTTCTTTGTACAAATTAATGGTGGAACAAAACGCATTTGTCAAGTTAGTAAGCGAGCAAACTAGTTAAACGCGGTGCATTGTATTGCATGAAAAAGAAACTCCTTAGCCCCTTAGCGGCATCGCGGAACAAAGATGCGTTTATGTCGGGGAGTTAAGGAACACGCGAAAAATATACCGGACGAACGCTCGTTTGCCAGCGGCAGACAGAGGTACACGAGCGAAGAACGGGAGCGAGACTCGACCCGATGGGAAATGGCGGTCGGGCCGCGCCCGAGTCGCAGCGGCGGGGCTCTGAATTTTCTATGGAATTTGCTAACGATAAAATACGAGCTCGCCCGTTCCGTCATACTAAATTTCAGGATGTGTCCGCCTGGCTTCGTTCTTCCTATTCGGGGCCACCCTTTCTCGCCGCCCCCACCCTCCCGCATAGAGGACACGAGGCGACGTGGAACATCGTACGCGGGATATATACATATGTACACTTTTTAGTAAGAGAGAAAATACGTGTGCAAAATAATAACTTACCACCAACACACAACACCAAACCCTTGTACGATTTTCCATTCCATGAAATCTTGTATTTTGTCGTGTTAGAGAAACTATTAACGTCAAAATTTCCGCCGGAAATATTTGCCACTGGCACTATATCTTGTTCGCACTCTTCAGACGAACGCTCAAATTGCACGAATGCGTACATTTTTCTTATACGTGGTACTGAATCCCGTTGCTGATCGTTTTTTTTCGACTTTATATTACCTCACCTTCTCGATCGTTGAGTTTTTTTGGCCACTTTCAGCCGCTGCTTTCGGTTTGTGGATGATCTTGACTATTCTTCATGATGGCACGCGCGAAAAGAATACGGTCATTTCCATAGATGCGTAGTAACGAATAGAGGGAAGCAGACAGCCAATCACATTCGACTCATTTTATAAAATCCAGTATAGCTAACGGGCATATGCACATGACGGTATGCATGTTGAATTTCGCGCGTAAACATATGCCGAATGTCGATTGTTGGTTAACATTCCCTGTCAAGCGAAAGCGAAAGTTTCGCTCCAAAACACGGTGTGTGAAATCCAATGAAAATACGGCAGACCCAGCATAATATTGCTAGTTAGAAAAAATAAGTCATCTATTTTTATATTATATAGTCGTCGTCTATAATTTTCGCGATATCTTTTATTATCCAACTATAATCTGAATCTGTGCATTTAAGGTTAGTACAACATAAAGGTTATATTTTTGTTATTCCAGTAAACAAAATAGTATTAAAAATACAAAAACAACGGACAAAATTGGAATTAAAATAATAAAAATAATTATACGGCATGACAATTGAATTTATACTCAATTCTATTTAACTCCAACTTTGTCCGTTTTGTTTTTTTAATTCCATTTCATTTGCTAATATATATAATAATCTTTTAACAGTTTAACGCAAAATGGATCGTGGTACAAATAAAACGCAAGCATTACCTAAGTTTTTTGGATCCCGACTATAAAAGCTCGTCGGTAGATCCTCGGACGCACAAGCGTTGGAACGAAATAAGGATCAAATCAGGAAGAAATCGTGATTGCATTGATGTTGTTAAATTACAGCAGGACGGCGATTGTCCATCAAGTAAGATATTATTAATAAATTTTATGAAAATTATAAAATTTAAATACATAATTTAAGAGTTACAATAATGTACGTTTTTTCTAGGTTCTTTCAATAGTCCGCTGGAAAATCATTCAGAATTTGATCTTTCAGTTGCAGAACTGGTTTGCCTTGATGTTATGTCAGATGTAAGTCTAAGAGAAATCACTTATACTGAATATTTTATTATTATTTATTCGAATAAAAAACAAATAAATTGTCCAAATATTAATGAAAAATTTTTTCTGAATTGATGACAATAAATAGAAATTCTTTTGTGTTGAGAAATTTTTTGTACGACAAATTATTTGTATATCACATAAATATGAAAAAAGTGTACACATCACGCAATTGTGATCATAGCTCTCAATAATGTAAACGGTTGAACAAATATATTATACAGTTATAAAGAGTATTAACTCAGCAAATACAGAATATTACTGCCATATAATAAAAATATAAATCATATATATTTACATATGTTATATAACATTAGACTGTGTTTGCTAAGAATTGTAAATGTACTTTTAACTTCTTTATATATTTGTACGTTTTTTGACAGGATACAATTGCTCTTAGCTTTGCTCATGAAAATGTTATGGACCGCAGTTTTGGTGATAAGCATATGAATATGAATGATGCGTCCACAAATGATAGTAATCAACCGGAAAATCCATCATCACCCCGGCCTTCTTCGATTGACAGCAGCGTTCATGAAGAATCAAATCTTACTTATTATGGAATGGCAAATGACACGAGTGACGATTCTAACGATAGTTTAGATGACTCTGATGAAGATATCGACAATAAAAAAAACTTTCATGATAATCTGCTTATATTTCTTGCAGCTAGAATAACAGTATCCGATGTCATAAAGATGACCGACGGTTTGTCATTAAGGCATCGCTTTTCATGCGAAGCCTAGCTTGCAATTCTCGAGTTAATTAAAACACTGGCAGGATCTCAATTCAAGGACTGGGACGTCAGTTCTTATTGAGTTACAAAGCTGTATGATCCGCCTTTGCAAAAAATGTCATACACGTTCTACTGTTCGGAATGTAATATCACCTTGCTAGAATCGATAAGTCAACCAATTTTCGACGCAACAAATAGTCTGCGATAAATGTAAAAAAGTATGTGCTTTAACAACAGAAAGTCCTAATCTATACTATTATTATAAAGACATAGAGTTTGTAGCCTTTTTTTGTTCGCTATGATCTCGAAAACCAATGGACCAAATTTTTACCAAGCATATATGAAATAGGGGTAGAATTTTCCGAGGAGTGTTATAGAGTGTATAGTTTTTTGTTACCGATCTTCTGGAAACCGGTTTTTGTAATTTCTTCAATTTTTCAGGAAATAATTGACGGAATCTCAAAGAATTGTATATAAAACAGGGGTTGAATTTCCGGAGAGTGCCATAAGGTGTATAATTTTTCGTTACCGATTTTTTTGGAAACCGGTATCAGAAGTTTTTCAAATTTTTTGGAAAAATATTTGATTGAATTTTACAGAATTGTATATAAAACGGGTAGAATTTCCCGGAGAGTGTTATAACGTGTACTATTTTTTTGTTACCGACTTTTTTGGAAACCGGTTCCGAATGACCGAATCTTAAAGAATTGTACATAAAGTAAGGGTTGAATTTCCCAGGGAGTGCTATAAAGTATATAATTTTTCTTTACCGATCTTTTTGGAAACTGGTATCAGAAGTTTGACGAATTTTTCGGGAAATAATTGATCGAATTTAAAGAATTGTATATAAAACAAGGGTAGAATTTCCCAAGGAGTGTTATAAACTGAATAGTTTTTCGTTACCGATTTTTTTTGGGAACCGGTATCTTTTTGGAAATTGGTTACGAAATTTTTCCAATTTTTTAGGAAATAATTGAGTGAATTTCAAAGAATTGTATATGACGGAATTGAACTTTAGTAAATAAAAAAGTAATATTTTTCAATTTATAGCATTTGAGAGAGCGAGAGAGAGAGAGAGAGAGAGAGAGAAAGAGAGAGAGAAAAAGAGAGAGAGGGAGGGAGTAAGGAAAGGAGGGAGGGAGAGAGAGAGAGAGAAAGAGAGAGAGAGAGAGAGGGTAATGTGGAAATAATTGGCGTAAAATGTAAATATACGTTAACACTTATCTTTTTGGAAATTGGTATAAAAAATTTTTCGAATTTTTCAGGAAATATTTTATCGAATGTTAAAGAAGTGTATAATTTTTCATTACCGATTTTTTTAAAAATTGGTTTTAAAAAAATGAGAGAGAGAGAGACTATTTGCGTGTCTTAATACACATGTTCTCCGGGGCGAAGCCCGGCGGGGCATGCTAGTTATTTATAAATCTTGATATAAAATATCAAATAAAGTTGCTTCTACAGCGAGAAGATGTGTTTAACGATTTAGTTAATAATTTGGAAATGATTGAAAATAAAATACACAATCGAAATGAAACAATATGTGATGTGTACGACAGCGAAACATATAAAAATTTGTACAGAAAAAATCGGTCAAATGCGTCACTGATTACTTTTAACTTTAATACGGATGGTGCATTTCTTTTCCGAAGTTTAAAACGAAGTTTCTGGCTTATTCAAATTATAGTCAACGAACTTTCACCATCCTTGCGTTTTAAAAACACAATTGTATGTTCTCTATGGGTAGGATCGAAAGAACCATCACCGCAATTTATGAATTTATACTTGAA
This sequence comes from Temnothorax ravouxi, assembly GCA_030770255.1. Lineage (NCBI taxonomy): Eukaryota > Metazoa > Arthropoda > Insecta > Hymenoptera > Formicidae > Temnothorax > Temnothorax ravouxi. The sequence continues at coordinate 2,680 of JASTWP010002255.1, read as the reverse complement.
TACTTTCGTCAAAATGGTACTTCGACTAAATGAATCGCGAATTACAATTAACAACAGCGAGTGGAAAAACAAAAATAATAATTGTAAGACCGTTGAACGCACCTGTCGATTCGCCAGCACGAGCTTTGATAGCAAGTAAATTACAGTTTAATGGGCATTATGGTTGCAGTTGGTGCTATGCGTACGGAAAACATATTGACACAATGAGGTATCCAATGCTAACAAGCGATGATGACGAAAATTTTTCGTTGAGGACGCATGACGAGTATCTGAAAAATGCAATAAACGCCACCAAATTACACAAAATTGTCAGAGGCGTAAAAGGACTCACAGTTCTCTAAAAAATACCATCATTCGATTGCATTTGGAATTTTCCTTTAGAATACATGCACACCTTTATATTGGGAGTGGCGCAGCAAATGTGGAATATGTAGATAAGTAATCGAAAGCGACGGAATGGCGAGCATGGCTGCTCTTTTATTGCTATCCCTGCTTAAAAGATGTTTTAGACGACAAAGCACTTGATTCGTTTATGCTTTTTTCTCAAGTATATATCGTCTTCTTCAATCCGAGATATCTGTATATCGCTCACGAACGGGGGCAGTTGCACTTCTTCGAACCAAGTAAACTCGTACTTTTCGTCAACTTCTTTCAGCCATTTTCAATCGGAGACTTTGTCATATGCTGCAAATAAGCATTTCTCCAAATGGTTGCGATGCATGACGCTCTCAAAAGTTGTTGCTTTAATTCGGATTGACATGGAGGTATAGATGACGCAGCAAATACAACTTTTGAGAGCGTCACACATCGCAACCATTTGGAGAAATGCTTATTTGCAGCATATGACAATTTTGTCTCCGATTGAGAATGGCTGGCAAGAAGTTGACGAAAAGTACGAGTTTACTTGGTTCGAAGGAGTGCAACTGCCCCGTTCGTAAGCGATATATATTACTTGAATCGAATGAGGAAGAAAATGAAGATATATTTCATAAATTAATTTTATTTTAAATGAATGCAAAATTAATTTCGAATAAATAAACTAGTAATAAAGTTATAATAATGATGCAACAAATAATTTGAAATTAATAAAGATACTCATCATTATAATAACTAACTAATTATTCATTTATAATATTATATTTTATTTTATAAAAATATAAAGAATTTTGGTTTAAATACTGTTAATAAATCTTTAATCGTGACTTTAGAAATATGATTTTAAGATAATAATTATTTTTTTGCAAATAAAACGAGTTAATTAGTTTAGTTCGTAAAAGTTTTGTTTTTATCGCAGCTTATTAAAATCGTGTAATTTTAATAATAAATTCAACTTTGAATCATTTTCAGATCGAGAACATGAACGTACTCAATCAAAGGAAATCGAAGAAAAATCCGATGACGATACCGACAACACTGAGCTCACCGATGATGAAAATGAAAGTTCATCAGAAATTGAAAGTTTGATTACAGATTATCCAGATGAATAAATTAATAATTTTAATAAATAAAGTTAATTGATTTTTTTCATAATGTTGACTACTTTAAAATATAGTTTTATTTTTAAATTACTTTATTTCTGATTATTACATAATTAATTACACATTATTCCACTACTAATAAGCACGAAATTGTTTACGTTTCTCCTTTTGGACAAGTAAAATCTTTTTCAATGAGTAATGCGTTAATAATATTACAGATACGGCGGGCAACGAGCTACCGGCGCGCTCGTGCAAACGACTTTAAAGGGGGTGCCAGACCAATTTTCCAGCCAGTACAAATAGCCAAACTTATTTTTTTATAATTTTATATATTTAAACTACCATCTTGACAAGTTACAGCTCTAATCAAATGATTCTACAAATCGACTTTTTACAACGACTTTGGGAGGATGCCAGACTCATTTTCCAGTGTCAGTTGCATGCCAGACTCTTCTAAAACATTTCTTTATACAAAAAACAATAAATATATAAAAGCTCAGCACTAATCAAATTCTTCCAACATAAGTGTTTTTTCGACAAGGTCAAAGGCGCCGCAACGCCCATTCCAGCGAGACAGCGCAGCCAGACTCTGCATTTCATCAACAACACCATTAAAACAAGAGAATTACTCTATTCCAAGACTAATCAAATCGCTGACACTTTTGTGTCGCTACCTCCCGGGCTATTATTGTACATTGTTTTTTCTCGAGTAGACGAGATTGCGCTTATTTGCGTTTTCTTTTTGCAGAAAGAACATTTAATTTTTTTACTTTTTTCTCTTTTTTTTTCTTCTCTTGTATCTTTTCTTTTATTAATTTTATTCACTTTGATGTATGTGCGAGTTCTAACGAGGCATTGTAGCAAGTGCTGAGGAAGTCCTCAGGTACCTAATTTGAATCGTATCCGGAGTTTTTAACGAGGGAAACAACTTTTTGGATGACATAGTCTTCCGTTGAAAAGCCTTCACCGTGAAAAGCTACAAAGCATTCATCCACAACTTTGCTTAGATTTATGAGCTCCTCTGATGGATGAATTAGGTACCCTTTGGAAACTGTTTTTACCCAGTCACATTCTTCCGTACGAGAATTGTCAGTAATTTTGATTGTACGCTCTCCTAAAAATGGATATTTTGATATGAAGCGATGGGCTACATAACCCGCAACATATTGCAGTCCTGCTGATTGGACCATATCGCTTTTATT
>JASTWP010002254.1:27500-46666 GCA_030770255.1 Temnothorax ravouxi | reverse complement strand
TTTCAGCAGTGACTTCCAAAAGAACCGTGCTCGTCTTGCTATATGCACTTTTGTACATGTGTAGAACCTTGACCTTACTTGTCAGACTACTAAAATTCCTTTCATTTATATCCATTTCGATGTCCGGTGCAGTCATGTTTGTGTAATTATCAAAACCAGTAATTTTAATTTTTGGGTTATTCAGTTCCTCTTTAGTAACATTGCATTGACCATTCAGCTTAGCTTTCAGCATTGACTCAGTTTTAACAGCGCTGCCACTATCTACACAACTTATGATTAGTTCCTTCTTTTTGTTAAAAAATAGGTTTTTGGTTTGAATAGTTTTATCTGCTGTTAAACATTCAATAACCTTAGCTTTAATGTCTATATCACTTTCACTCGAGTTTCTAACCGTTATATTTGGCACTCTTTTTAGCTGTGGTTTAGGTTTCTTTACAATATCTGAGAAACTAATAACTTTGTGTTCATTAGCTTTTGAATTCCTTTCCAGTTTTTCCTTTAGTAAATCATTCTTGTCGGTTAATTCACTCACTAACTGTCTAAGTAACAAGTTTTCAGATTTTAATAGTTTATAGACACTCTCATCACTGCACTCTGATTTATCAGAATCATTGATCTTGGTATGAATTTCTTCCAGAAGTTCTCTTCTCAGTTCCTCAGTTTTAGTCTTTTTGACTTCAGCAATCAGTAGTCTCGCTGGCTCACTGAGACTTTTTACCTTGTCTTTTGAGGTTAGGTTGTGACCGGAACAACGCTTAAATATCTCACGTAGCCACTTACTTTGGCATTGAGTACGGTCGCCACTGTATTTTCAAAGATAAATACAGAAACTTCTTGCCTCGTGTCCTCGAACGACCCGTTGTCCAATATGGCTGCCGCGTTCCTGTCTGAACTTGTCGACCACGCCCTGGTATATTGCGTAAGAATGAATCGCACTTGGAAAGGGTGTCGGGTGTCACGAAATAACAGTTTCTTCGTTTTTTATAAACAAATAACAATTATTTATTCCAGCACTTTCGGTTCACGAATACATATACTCGTCGGATGTCCGCACGGTATGTTCGCCTTTATCGTGATGTAGCTCTGAATCTTTATGGCCGAATAATCCCGTATCGCGAATTATCGGTTGTTATTTACTCGCTGTTATCGATTACGAGTCGAACGGGATAAGTTAACCGGTCGCGTGTTGCTTCGCGATGCACGTGTGCACGCCACGATGTCTCTCGGCTAACTGTCCATGAGGACTGGGTTCGTCTTCCCCACTTGTACTTCTGCGCAAGCGCTACGGTCGCGGACTCGACACAGTCGTAGCGTTGACCAATCACGACCACGGTTGGAAGCGGTGCGATTCCGTTTACTCACGATCACGACTCCCGCTCGCTGAGCCGTTCTCATTGGCTCAGCGCTTATCCCGCGAAAGCGCTTCCCGGAGAAGTGCAACGACGTGTCACTGGCTCTCGTATACGAACGTCAACCAATCACGTCGCTGCACACTCGGAAACTCCTGTGTGCCACGTGCGTCACTCGAACGGTTTCGAGTGACGCTTCTAATAACGTCATTGGAGCGAATCATTAATCCAGGTAATTAGCAATCATGTTGCATATTCTTTTTATTAATTCTCTTTTTATTTTCAGGTACCCGGACTTCGTTGGAATCGCCCCGCTGCCCCATTGGACAGGTAAGTATAAAATGTAAGTATATCTCCAATGAGATAATCGCACGCATAATCATACAATATCGCGTCTCTTCGACAGGTAAATAATAATATCAAAAGAAAATGAAGTTATCTTCATCCGAAAAGAACGTTAATCAATCGTTCCGGCCAGCGCGTTACGCGATTGGTCGGTTGTTCGCCCGCATCGGCGATTTCTTAAATAAAGTATCGAAAACATTGTACGAGAGTATAAACAAATAAAATATATCGAAATTAACTCTCCTTTGCATAATCCCGTCGTTCGACGCTCGCGCGCTCCTTAAAATTAAAGCTACGTACATCTCGTTGACGCACGCATTTTTTATCGGCAGGGAACTTAATATAACTGAAAATAAACATGCCCGCGCTCGTTTCTACTTGTCGCGTGACAATTTAAACGGATCTCTATGTAATTCATGAGTTATTAAACCGCATACGGCTTCCTTACAAAATGCTGCGTTCCTATTGGCTGAAGGCCTCAGAAAGTTGATGTGAATTATAAAACGAGTCAATCGCTTGACAATACTATTGTAAATCGTTATTCGTGTGGAAAATCAATTGAAATGAACGACTTTACGTTCCCACTATGCCGTTTATCGCATTACGACCGCTGTCATGCATTACGATCGCTTTACACGCGTTTCAGCCAATCAGGCTGCTCCGTTGCTATCCGCGTCTTTCGAAACCGTCTCCGGTTCTTTATCGCGTTCCTAATAATATTAAATACATCGTGTAGAGTGTAAATAATGTGAGTGACATTTCCAAATCGTGGAAACTAGTGATTAACGGAAAGAATAAGATTATTGAGATTACTAGGAATTCTCTGAACTGCATTATTGTAAACTGTGAGCTGTTATCGTGATTCTACTGGAATTAATTAAAACAATCATATAAATGGCAAATATGGTGAAAAGTATTAAAATAAACAGTAATATTATAAGATAAAATTGATCCGTCGGCATGATCGGATCTCCCGGTGTGTCTGTGTTTGTGTGAGTGTCTTGTGACATATCTTATTTAAATAATATCCGCACGCAGTGCGGCTTACCTCGTCGGTACACGTACGCTCGCCTACGCGTTGACCTTTCAACTAAAAGCTCTTTAATATAAAATATAGCAAATAAAATACCACAAATAAAACAATATAAAAACATAACCGGCGTTTCTTCTTCTTTTACAGGATCTGGTACTCCATCTCCTGATCGTCATTCGCCATTGGCCTGCTGCACCATCTGGGCGTCTACTGGTATCAATCGCTGCACCGGCTCGTTCGTCGCTCGCTCCTGGCACTGCTCTGCGTCCTGATTGGTCGAATCTATCTCGACCTCGAGCAATCTCTGCATCTCGTCCTGGCTGACGATCTGCGACAGATCTAAACTGATCTGCCCCTCCTGCAGGTGAATCCCCGTGTCGCTCGACTCGGCTTGCGACTCCTGTGGTAGTACCGATTCTGGGATCTCTCTGCGTTGTTTTTGGCTCCCTGGTACCTCCGCTGCCTGTGATTGGTCGGTCGACATCCCCTGGTTGGTCTGGGCTGTCATCCGACTCGCTGTAGGAAGTGGACATGTAATTTCCGCTTCCAAGGTTAAGGCCAGAATGTTCCGGGCATATTATCAGGTTTCTGCTGATAAACTCAAAAGTGTCAATATTCTGAGTCAAACAGCTGTGGTGATATGCGTCATCACATATCACACAGATAGCTGTTGTTGCAGGCTTAAGTTTATGACAGATAAAATTGTTCGCAGACTTGTCGGGAGGCTTCCGAATCTCCGCCATGATGTATTTCTTTATTTTATAATGTATTTCTTTATTTTCTTATATTAATATTTTTACATACCATTTCGTAACTTTCTGTTCGTTTCCACTGTATCTATTGCGTTATAAATAATATTTTTATATGTATATTTATATTTATATTTATACATTCTCAGCGATGTTAATACACTGGAGGCAGTTATTTTACTGATAACGTTTTGCTTGAGATACAGCGTACTTTTAGTTTGCTGAAAATCATGGCGACCGCTGAGTGAACGTGTTGAGACTTTGAATGCGCTTAGAATCGTTCAGTAGAGAATCATAAAACGGTTGAAAACTGTTGTGCTCTGCTGAACGCAGCCATATTCAGCGTACTTTTAATTAGCTGAAAATCATGGCGACCGCTGAATGAACGTGTTGAGACTTTGAGTGCATTTAGAATCGTTCAGCAGAGAATCATAAAACGGTTGAAAACTGTTGCGTTCTGCTGAACGCAGCCATTGTCTGCGAAATTGTCCTCTGAGACACATCGATTTCTCCGCTCTTACAATCAATTGACGAGCATTGCGACTACAATTAATTATGTTAAATCGGTGAGTTGCTTTTTGTTTTGTATCTATTGTTTTTGAAATTCGCCATCTTGCGACAAGAATTCCAAAGACATTTTCAATTACTCGTCGTGCTCTTGATAATCGATAATTAAATACACGCTGTTGATTATCAATTAATTTCTTTTTGCATACGGTCGCATCATATACTCTTTTAAAGGAAGTCCTTCATCGCCAACAAGAGCAAAGGATACAGCAAAGTTAGTACGTAGCAAATAAAGTACTGGTGGTAAAGATACAGTATTACTTTTCAATGTGGTATTCATTTCAGTCTTAGACCAGATACCGGCATCGTTCAGTGAACCTAAAGGACAAGTATGTATATGTATAATTATGAGCTAAACCCATATACAGCACAAAATGTTTTTAAAAATATTTCTGAATATTTCTATAAAAATATTGCAAGAAATATTTTAAAATGGTTTTAGGAATATTTTAAAAAAGTTAAAAAAACCTTTTGTGATAACATTTTTAAGAAAATATTTTGAAATGGTTTTAGGAATATTTTAAAAAAGTTAAAAAACTTTTTGTGATAACATTTTTAAGAATATTTTGAAAATTTTTGAAAAATATTTATAAAAATGTTCTTTTTATTACCCAGGCAATATTTTCTTAAATATTTGAAATATATTTTTAAAATAATAATTTAAATCAACATATTTATTGTTTTATAATCTCGTTCTAAAATATTTAAAAATATTTTAAATCTATTATTCTAGACACCTAACGAGTGAGGAAGGAGGCGGGGGCTCTTTGAGAGTGACAACTTGCGCGTCGCGCCATCCAATGTGAAACAATCGGGCGTTGTAAAACGCGAAAAGAATTCAAACAAATTATTTAATTTTTAATAAGTCCAATATTAATAAAAAAGAGTAATAATAATCGACGCTGACTGGCAATATAGAATTTTATTATCTCACGACGTTTCGACCGTCACTTTCGGTCCTTATCAAGTGTTCTATTTCTCACAAACAATTCAGTCCTGGCATTGTGCCAACAATCCAAAAGTCAAGAACTAAAATTATATTTAAAAAAAGGAAAAAATACAATAAAGATAGAGATAAAGTACAATAGAGATAAAATACAATAAAGAATAAAATATAAATATAAATTGACAATTTTAAATAACTTACAAGTTTGCGCGTCATATGTAAAAGACATGGTATGTGTGGGAAAAGCATGTCAGCAGCCAACGGATGGCAAAGGCACACTGATCACGATCGACGTTAAATGTTCTTTATTATTATATCATATGCTCCGGTCAAATTATCCGTGTCTTTCTGTAGGTTGATTGTGTTATTATTTTGTTTTATGAAAAACATTTCTGCGATCTCGCGTTTTCTAACTTGTTTTTCGCAATGTAATATCTCAGTTTTATGCCATTCGAAATCGTGATCAAAAGAGGTGCGATGTTTACTAACGATGGAATGGTTGCTGACATGTTTCTTGATATCTGCTCTATGCTCTTTGATGCGTGTTTCGAGATGTCTTTTGGTTTGGCCAATGTACGTGGCATCGCACTTTTCGCAATTAATTTTATAAGTTAAGTTAGTCTGCTTGAACCAATCTAATCTATCTTTCCCCTTCCTTATGACGCAATCAAGGGACTTAGGAACTGTATAAAGAACATGGAAACCGCGATCGTTGAAGATACGAAAAAGTATCTCGCTGAAACCTTTAATGTAGGAGACTGTTATACAATTTTCCGGTATACGTCGTGCAGTATCATTCGTGTCGGATGTGTTATTACGGTTACTGAGCAGTTTCAATCTATTTTTAATACATCCGTCAACAGTGTGCAGGGGATAGCAGTTGTTTAAAAGTATTTCTTTGATTTTATCAATGTTGTTCTCATGGAAACGTTTGTCGGATAATGAGATCGCATGGTCGACTAAACTCGTTATCGTGTTAAGTTTATATTTTTTCGGGTGACTAGAAAAATAGTTGACGTATCGACCAGAAAAGGTAGGTTTAGTATACCAGTTAGTAATTAAGGTATCATCTTCCCTGATGACAGTCGTATTCAAGAAGTTGATTGAGTTATTTTGCTCAGTTTCGTAAGTAAATTTTAATCGAGGATGATAATTATTAAAAACCGTTAAAATTTCATCAATATTAGGCTTCGGAATTATCGCGAAAACATCGTCAACATACCGACAAAAAAATCGGATCGCGAAACCTAATTGATTCAAGCAGAAAGTCTCAAGATCATCCATAACAATATCCGCAAGGATAGGGGAGAGAGGGGACCCCATAGGGCTACCGAACACCTGTTCATGAAATTGTCCGTCAAACTGAAAACCTGTTGAAAATAAAATAAGGTCAATCGCGTATAAAAATTGTTCTAAATTAAAATCAGTGTTACGGGAAATAAATTTCCATCTCTTCTTTATACTTTCCATAACTAAATCTTTCGGTATGTTAGTGAATAATGCAGTGACGTCGAGAGAGACCATCAATTCATCCGGGTTAATTTTAAAATTATTAATCTCAGTCACGAAGGTCCAACTATCTTTAATATTTGATTTAGGTTTCGGTATGGATTTATGTAGTATGTCATGGATGAACCGAGCTACATTGTAAAATGGACTACCTACAGCGGAGACAATGATTCGCAGGGGAAAACCGTGTTTATGTATTTTAGGTAAACCGTAGCATCTCGGAAGATTACCGTTAGTGCAGTTAAGAAATTTATAAGTACGGTCATCGACAATGCCATTGGTGTGCCATGATTTGATGAGCTCGTTAAGTTTTGTTGTAATGCGTTTGATTGGGTCCTTATTATTACTCCTTTTTATTTTAATCACTGGCGAAGAAAAGGTTTCTTTATTTGTTCAATTACACACCGTTGACCTGAAGAATGGTGTCACTTCCCAACGGAGGTTTTTTTGAAACTACTACTGAGCAATTCGGATATGAGCGCACTTGCTTACTGAAGTCCTGGATTGACATGAAAATGAAGACTATGTGCAGCAAGCCAACAACTTACTTTCCTTTTAAGATGTAGACGGTATGATGTCCTGCCTCAACACATTTACAACATGCGTTTTAACATCGGCTTCCACAGCAACAACGTAAACAGTAGCTTTAATAAATCTAAGAGGCGGTATTCTAAAGCTTTGTTAAACTTTGAGATTCGTGACATTAACTGCCATTTACAATACTTACGATCTCGTGTCATTAGTATAGAGAATCAAATTCGTACACATCTCCCGTCGAGGTTGGTCGCTAACTTTTTTGAATCGAACATCCAGAAAAATTGATAGTTTTAACAAACGGGAAAAAATAAGGTTAATGAACAAATTTCATCGTATCATCTACAAACAAAATAAAGGCTTCAACTCCTTTGAGAATATAGATCGATCGAAATGGATTGTTAATGTCAGCAGTAAACAAATTCCAGAATCTGTATTGAAAATTCTTAGCCTTGGCGATAAGTTCGGTGTTCCGATAGACCGTAACAATAAGAATGACCGCACGCGCTCAACCTTAGATGTCATTAAGAATTTCGAGTTTAATTGTGGCAAAATGGATGATGATGCCATTGGTGAAACACGTGGTTTAATTGCTAACGCTTTACATAAATTTTTAAGCAAGGACAAACACTTAAATTATTTAGATAGTCACATTTTACGCGAGTTCACAAAATGTAAAAAATATTTACGTGACAATGACGATATTTTTGTTACAAAAGCTGACAAGGGCCAAACAACGGTTGTTATGGACAAGAAAATGTACATTGACCAAATGAATTTGTTACTTGACGATCAATTGACTTATAATAAATTAAAAAAGGACCCAATCAAACGCATTACAACAAAACTTAACGAGCTCATCAAATCATGGCACACCAATGGCATTGTCGATGACCGTACTTATAAATTTCTTAACTGCACTAACGGTAATCTTCCGAGATGCTACGGTTTACCTAAAATACATAAACACGGTTTTCCCCTGCGAATCATTGTCTCCGCTGTAGGTAGTCCACTTTACAATGTAGCTCGGTTCATCCATGACATACTACATAAATCCATACCGAAACCTAAATCAAATATTAAAGATAGTTGGACCTTCGTGACTGAGATTAATAATTTTAAAATTAACCCGGATGAATTGATGGTCTCTCTCGACGTCACTGCATTATTCACTAACATACCGAAAGATTTAGTTATGGAAGGTATAAAGAAGAGATGGAAATTTATTTCCCGTAACACTGATTTTAATTTAGAACAATTTTTATACGCGATTGACCTTATTTTATCTTCAACAAGTTTTCAGTTTGACGGACAATTTTATGAACAGGTGTTCGGTAGCCCTATGGGGTCCCCTCTCTCCCCTATCCTTGCGGATATTGTTATGGATGATCTTGAGACTTTCTGCTTGAATCAATTAGGTTTCGCGATCCGATTTTTTTGTCGGTATGTTGACGATGTCTTTGCGATAATTCCGAAGGCTAATATTGATGAAATTTTAACGGTTTTTAATAATTATCATCCTCGATTAAAATTTACTTACGAAACTGAGCAAAATAACTCAATCAACTTCTTGAATACGACTGTCATCAGGGAAGATGATACCTTAATTACTAACTGGTATACTAAACCTACCTTTTCTGGTCGATACGTCAACTATTTTTCTAGTCACCCGAAAAAATATAAACTTAACACGATAACGAGTTTAGTCGACCATGCGATCTTATTATCCGACAAACGTTTCCATGAGAACAACATTGATAAAATCAAAGAAATACTTTTAAACAACTGCTATCCCCCTGCACACTGTTGACAGATGTATTAAAAATAGATTGAAACTGCTCAGTAACCGTAATAACACATCCGACACGAATGATACTGCAAGACGTATACCGGAAAATTGTATAACAGTCCCCTACATTAAAGGTTTCAGCGAGAGACTTTTTCGTATCTTCAATGATCGCGGTTTCATGTTCTTTATACAGTTCCTAAGTCCCTCGATTGCGTCATAAGGAAGGGGAAAGATAGATTAGATTGGTTCAAGCAGACTAACTTAATTTATAAAATTAATTGCGAAAAGTGCGATGCCACGTACATTGGCCAAACCAAAAGACATCTCGAAACACGCATCAAAGAGCATAGAGCAGATATCAAGAAACATGTCAGCAACCATTCCGTCGTTAGTAAACATCGCACCTCTTTTGATCACGATTTCGAATGGCATAAAACTGAGATATTACATTGCGAAAAACAAGTTAGAAAACGCGAGATCGCAGAAATGTTTTTCATTAAACAAAATAATAACACAATCAACCTACAGAAAGACACGGATAATTTGACCGGGGCATATGATATAATAATAAAGAACATTTAACGTCGATCGTGATCAGTGTGCCTTTGCCATCCGTTGGCTGCTGACATGCTTTTCCCACACATACCATGTCTTTTACATATGACGCGCAAACTTGTAAGTTATTTAAAATTGTCAATTTATATTTATATTTTATTCTTTATTGTATTTTATCTCTATTGTATTTTATCTCTATCTTTATTGTATTTTTTCCTTTTTTTAATATAATTTTAGTTCTTGACTTTTGGATTGTTGGCACAATGCCAGGACTGAATTGTTTGTGAGAAATAGAACACTTGATAAGGACCGAAAGTGACGGTCGAAACGTCGTGAGATAATAAAATTTCTATATTGCCAGTCAGCGTCGATTATTATTACTCCTTTTTATTTTAATCACTGGCGAAGAAAAGGTTTCTTTATTTGCCAATTATTAATATTTATTTTCATAATTAAACTTATTTTTTATTTTGATAAATGTAAATACAAATATCTTATTGTATTAATATTTAATATTAATAATTTAATTAGTTGCTTAATTTAACTTCTTGTTTAATAAATGAGCGGATGTAATTCTGAAAACGTACCTATTATATACTATTTTAATTTTCAAAATTGTCAAATTACAAACAGGAATTTTGTTGTGACTTTTACAGTTATAAAATATCGATGTATTAACAGAAAATACCTAATTTGCCTGTTTACAGTCTGGCGCGATGAATGTATGTCCCAAATAATCTCTTCTTTTAAAAAATGTCATATAACACAAACATCGAAATAAGCTTCAAATTTCGAGCATTATTTCGATATGATGTAATATCGAACCTATAACGATGAGGATCAATCTCCAACCTACGCTAAACATTGAGTCTTAATCCCCAACCTACACTTATCATTGAGAATAAACTCCTAATATACACTCATCATTGAGGATTAAACCCACAATTTACCTAAACCTTAATGGTCAACACTCAATCTACATCTAAATTTAAGTGTTGACACTTAACTTTGATGATAAACACTAAACTTACGCCCAAATTTGAGTTAACTCTCAAATTTGGGTGTTAACCATCAAAGTTGAGTGTATTTTTTCATAAGGTATAATTTTAACTAATTTCAAATAGTTTAATTATTACCATAATCGCCAATATCCAACCATGTAAAGCGGTAGTGAGCATCACAAATAGCCATTAATGCAAAGCTGAAGCTGCCTTTATAATTATGAAAAACGCTACCAGACATTGGAGGAGCATTAATTCGTATGTGTTTGCCGTCAATAGCCCCTATGCAATTTGGAAAATTCCAAAGAGAATTGAAGTCGTTTGCTATTTCCAACCACTCATTTTCTTCACTTGGGACTCTCAAATACAGTGGTTGTAAAACATCCCATATTGCCTTACATACTTCAGGAATGATACTATACACAGTTGATTTTCCTACACGAAAATGCCATGCTGTTGTTGCAGCACTATCTCCATGAGTAAGATAACTAAAAATAATAATTAGGGGGAAGTGGGGCACATTGATACGATTTTTTTCAAGAGTTAAATAAATAACTTTGCAGATAGATTATGATAAATGTAATAGCTTAAATTTAAAGGCTTGTCCTTCTACTTACGTGTTTTGATTGCCTTTTTGCTGTAGGTTAATAATAAGAAATGTTATAACATTTTTTGTAAAAAATGAAATTCGTATCAATGTGCCCCATATGCGGGGTACAATGATACGGGCATGATGGGGCACTGATTCTTAGTGATCTATATTAATATTATTCAGAATTAAATTGGATTATTATTAAAACAAGCTATTTTTATTGTATAGAGATATAGAGATATTTATTTATACGGAATTAACAATTTTACGGCATCTTCATCAATATAGACCCTATCGGTCTTTTTTTTTGGTACGTTCTTACCATTTTCGTCTAAAATAAAATAAAAATATCTTACTTAATACTATAAATACACATTGATACTACATAGATACATATTGATATGTATCAAAGTGCTCTACGAGTCAGTGTACGAATCTGCCCCACAGCGTCATACATAATAAAATATATTCTCAGCCGAAAATAATACAAAGTCATGTCAATATTTTCGACAAATTAGTAAGAGATATACTGTTTCTTACTTTTGACGAAATATTTATTTAGTATTAATCAGATTAATGTGAAAAATCACGCTTCAAAGACTTTTGAACATATTTACCTGAGAGTACGCAAAACACGTTTATACCTGTCATTCATCAAGTGGCTACTGCTCGCGTACGAAATTTAGGTTAGGTTATTCGTGTATCATAACGCCATATATGCATGGATACGTGACCTTCTTAGATGTTTCTCATGCAGAGATATGTTGACTGAATCAATGTGCCCCATGTATCAATGTGCCCCACTTCCCCCTATTGAATAAAATGTAGAGTCCGACCGAAAATTCGGTTTCGGTTTCGGTTACGGCCAGTTACGGCCAAAAATCACGGTTTCGGTCGATTTCGGTTTCGGCCGAAATTGAGAGACAGTTTCGGCGACGAAACCGAAACGCTGCCCACGCTGGCGCTGGTCGCGCCGCGGCCCGCGGCGCCACGCTGGCGCGATCTCTTCCCCCTTTCTTTCTACTCTCCCCCGTCTCCCCGCTCTCCCGCCCCTCTTCATTCGTCAAATAAAATGTAAAATGCTAAAATGCCTCACGATCACGATTATTCACGAACGAAACCGTCGAAACCTTTCTTGTGAAATATCAGATCACTGTCAAGTTTGTGAACGCTCGCCGGCCGTCACTCGTCAGTATAACTGTAAGTTCGTCTTTGTTTTCATATTGTGAATTGTGATATTGTTTTAAGGTCGATTCAGACATAAACATAACCGTGCTGTGTCCGTACCATGATCGTATCGTGAACATTCTAATATGTAGAAATGATGATCATTTTGTGATTCTAATAGAAATGTGAACATTCTAATAGAAATGTTCACATTTCTATTAGAATCCTATTATCTAACCTCTCTGTCCGTGCACGATACGATCATGGTATGGACACAGCACGGTTATGTTTATGTCTGAATCGACCCTAACATTTGATTTATAATGATTTATATGTTTTTGTCTCTTGTCTCTCTGCTTCCCTGCGTAGTTAGTAGTTATATTTTACTGTTACAAGTTTCAAGTTGCGAGTTCATTAAATAAAAATAATTTTTATTAAATGAAGACATTTCAAAATATGATATATTAATATATAATATTAAATAATAATATTTTCCAGGTTAAAATGCCAAAGAAAAATCCTATATGGAATTATTTCGACAAATGTGACTCAAATCCATCTAAGGCTCAGTGCAATGTATGTAATAAGTTATTATCTCTAGGAAGTGAAAAAGCCAAAAACCAAACAGTGCATGGCCTAAAACAGCATTTATCGAAATTACATGCTGAACAATATAAACAATATTTAAAAAGGTTCGTTTATTATCTTTTTTATATTTATCAAATAATAATTTATATTCGTAGTTCAGTTTGATAAATACGAGATATATATATATAATTAATACAAAATAATTCAATTCAAACATTAAATTAATATTAATAATATTTTATTTATTTTTAAGATATTATGAAGAAGCAGAAGAACAATCAGAAACGACAGAAACTAAAGTGAAGTGTAATAAACTTGAATCAAATTTAACAAATAACGTCCAAATTACGATCCCTAATTTGATTCAGCGTGGTGGTATATGGTATATCATTCTGGCCGGATGATCACGAAATTTCGCAACGCATCGATAAAGCAATAATGGATTTTTTGATTGTTAATATGTTACCATATTCTATTGCACAGAGTGATGCTTTTAGAAAGTTAAATTTTGCAGACCCAGCTAAACCAAGCAAATACAGAATGAAATCTGAGAAATACTTCCGCACAACTTTTAATGCCGGCAACATATGACATAGTAAAAGCGAAAATAAATGACATGATTTGTCAAGGCTCAGTGGATCAGTTTTACTACAGATATTTGGTCCAATCCGACAAAAACTTGCTCATTATTAAGTTTTACAGCACATTTTATTCTGAAATCTCAGAGATTGAAAGTGGTTTTAGGTGCTAGCGTTTTAGAAGAGGATCATACCGGATCCTACATTTCCCAAAAGCTCATTGAGCTGGTGGATAGCTATAACATTAGAAAAAAAATCCATGGCAATAAGAGACAATGCTGCTAATATGAATTGCGGCCACACGTATTGCAGAATTTTCTGCATTGGGATGTGTAGCTCACAGCTTGCAACTGGTAATACACGACGCTTATTTTTTTACAAGAAAATGTGAAAACTCTTATAAAAAAGTGCAGAAAGATTGTAGGGCATTTCAAGCGCAGTGAACAAGCATCCATATATTTATCCCACATGTCAAGAAACATGTGGTGTCCCACATCATTCATTAATACAAGACATAGAAACCAGATGGAACAGCACATTCCTCATGTTGGAACGTCTTATTGAACAAAAAAATGCCAATCAATCTCTATAGTATCGAACGCGGAGGAATAGAAACTCTTAATAGCACGGAATGGGAATTATCTAAACACATTATAAAGATATTGAAAAGTGTTTATGAGGCGACTTTAGATATATCTAGCGATGATGCTTGTGTTTCTTTAATTATTCCACTCATTACCATGTTAAATGGTAAACTTCAACCGACAAACGATGAAAAACGTTGCCATTTTTTAAATGAAACAAAAGCTATTAGAATCTTTAAATAAACGGTTTGCTTATGTTAAGAATTCAACACTGCTGATAACTGCGACTCTTTTAGATCCTAGGTTTAAAACAAAATATTTAACATCCGATGAAATCAAAATTGGAA
Organism: Temnothorax ravouxi; assembly: GCA_030770255.1. NCBI lineage: Eukaryota > Metazoa > Arthropoda > Insecta > Hymenoptera > Formicidae > Temnothorax > Temnothorax ravouxi. The sequence goes on along the minus strand of JASTWP010002254.1, from coordinate 32,433 downwards.
TTAAAGAAGTGACAGATTTCTTGTTTAAAGAAGAGAACACACAAGTTATAGCATGAGAGTGATGAGACTACTCATGCTCACGTAGAAGAATCTTCAAGCTCCAAAAAAAGTGTCGGAACAGAGTTTGTGGGAAGCTCACGATAATTCTCCAAACACGAAGGGAAACGCATTATTGTCAGAGGGAGAAATGTCTTTACAAGAAGCGTTTCAATCTTTTCTAAAGGAGCCCAGACTTCAGCGAAATGCTGATATTTATGTTTATTGGCATTCTAGTCCATATCAGCAATTGCAGAAAGCTGCAAACAAATTTTTATCAGCTCCGCCAACTAGTGTGGCAAGCGAACAGCTATTTAGCGCTGCTGGACAGCTTTATGCGGACAGGCGCAGTAATTTGTTGGGCGAAAATGCCGAGAAACTATTATTTTTGCATTACAATATAAAATTGTTTAATTTTAATTACTGATTACCTGATTACAGTAATTACACTAATTACAAAACATCTTAAGTACAAATACAAACTTTTATTTTATGTGATCTCATCTCAATAATATGATTAATGAATATGTGATACTGATTTTAGTGATTTTGTTTGTTTAAGAGTTGAGGATGCACATGCAATATTTATGCAATATTTATGCAATTCATGCAATATAGTGTTAAATGTGTTAATAAATGTTTTATAGATAGTATATTAGTATATTACTTATTTATTTTGTAATATAACAAAAGTTTCGGTTTTCGGTTTCGGTTTCGGCCGAAATTGAAAAGGAACCGAATATTCGTTTTCGGTTTCGGCCGAAACTAAAAAAAGTGGTTTCGGTCGGACTCTAATAAAATGCTTTCTGATATCTACCAAAAATAAAATTACAAAATTTAATAGTATAACCTCAATGTAAGAGCGAGACGGAGTTCTGTTGGCAAAGGAGTCCTGTGACTCCTCTTTTCAAGTTTCGGTTTCAATAAATTATGCAACATGTCAAATTGTTCAACAGACATTCTTGTAAATTTGAATAATTCTTCATGATCACTTGTTTTAAAATATGCAAATAATTTCTGATAAGCTCCAAAATTGTTTTTCATTTCCACGGTAAGATGAGGTTTTACCCACCATCTTCGAGAGCTCTTACGTTTTTTCTTTAAAATTATTCGTATTCTCTCAATGTGTACCCAAGCTAATAATAAACTACTATAAACCGCAACCAGTTCAGTATTATTCATTATGAATATTTATGTTCACAATTTCGGCTTTTAACCTCTACTTCCGCAGCGACACACAACTCGAAAGATGAGATTTGATCTTTTTCCGAGCCGACAACGACGCCCGGCCAACTTGGACAGTCGACACGTAAAAATCATGACTGTGCGCATGCGCACGACAAACTATTCCGACAGACGATTGATTGTAGATCCGGCTTTAAACAAATAAAAAAAAATCGATTTTTTGAAAATTTTAGAGTGGCGTTACTCCTTAAATATTAATTAACAGTACGCAACGCCCCCCTCTCCTCGCTCCGACGAGGAGGCATCACCGAATTCCCCTCGGCCGAGCCCGTCCGGGAAGTAGACGCAACTTGTCACGTCACAATATATATATATATATAGATATATATTTTTTAATTTTTATATTTATAAATAAATATATATATAATACATATATATATATATGTATATATATATATATATATATATATATATATATATATATATATACTATATAATGAATATAATATGTAATGAATATATTGTGAATATATATATAATAATAATATGTTGAATACAAATTTCCAAAGTATTTGAGAACTATCATGTCATGTTTAGCAAATTATACTTTGCTCATAATTTACCGCCAGTCTATTGAAAAATTTAATTTAAGGAGACCATTCTTAGTCATTCAACATATTATTAAAAGAAATGAACAAATATTTACTTTTTAAAAAAAATTTTAAACAAATAAATCAAAATAAAAAATATTAATTTTTTCCCTCAATTTTCTCAAACAATTCGTTTTGCTCCTTATTTTCGAATATATTTTCCGAAAAAATATCAATTATTAACATTAAATTTACAAAATTGATGATAAAACCACAAAAAATGTCATATTAAATCGAAAAGTTGACATTTTAAAAACTTCATAACTCGGAAACCACTTCTATTCCAAAATTGAAATTTTCAGGGTTGTTTAAGGATATAATGAAGTATATTCCCTGAAAATTTCAAAGAATTTTGAGTTGAAAGAAAAAAGTACTGGCTATCTAAAAATGGCGATTTTTCGAAAATCGATCGGCTTTAAATGGCCATAACTTAACGAAATAGAAGCAATCAAGTAAAAAGTGGATAGATTTCTTCAGAGTATACCTGAACAAAAAATATCAGCTGCTGATCAACCCTCTACTTCGAAAACTGTAGATATGACAGCATTTCAAAAATAAGCAAAATTTCTCTAAAACAGTGGTTTAGTTAGCAGCTCGCCGTGAAGTCGGACTTGAGTGTAAACCATGACCAATTTTTTCCTTAAAAGTAGAGGGTTTACAGAAAAGAATGCGGCCTCAAACGAGTCTCTAAGTTATATAGAAGCTGAGATATACATTTTTGAAAATGACTGAAAAATCAACTTTTTTCAAAATTCAAAAAATTCTCCAGCGGCCGGATTTGATCGAATCGGGCTCAAATTTTCAGGATCATTTCCTTTTCTAGTGTACTTTCGAGGAAAAAATCGGCATCAAAATCGGTGACCCACCCCCGCAACTTTTGGTCGAAAAGTAATGGATCTGCCCATATATATATGTATATGGGGCATTCCACGCCAATTCGCAAGGGGTCAAACTTTGACTTTTTATTTTTGATGGCTGCTCGTTTTTTAACAGGTCTTTACGAGTACTATACCCCTGTAAGATCGTTTCTATAATAAATGTAGCGTTTCCGAAATAGAGCCTGCGCAAAATGAGGACTGCAAAATTTTCAATGAATTTTTTCGCCTATTAGACAACGTCTAAGAAAAAAATTCATTGAACATAAAATACGCTATTTAACATAGTTTTAAAAAAAATTACTTCAAATTTTTATAATAATGATTTTAAACTAATAAAGTAAAAAAACACACAAAAATTTGAATATCTCAAAAACCCCATTTTCTATTTTTTTGAAATTTATAGGGAATATTCTAGGGAGTATTAGAAAAATTTTAAGCCTGGTCCGAAGTTGCGCAGAATTTTTGGGAATTTTTTATAAATTTTTTTGTGAGGCAGTAGTAATATTTGACTCACAAAAGTGTAGTTAAAAACGCGTTTCAGACAATTCTGAATCGATTTAGATGTACTTTTTTTTAGTGATTGACGTTACTATGATGAAGATCTCGGCATAGCACACGACAATTGCGATCAACAGTGTGGAAAAGGCGAAAAAAAATAGATTTGTGAGGAAATTTAATTCAATAAGTACATTTATTTAAGAACATATTATTTATTATTTTGTGCTTAGTATAATTATTCGAAAATGAGTAATCTTTAACAATTAATTTATAATTTTTACTTGGTATGACGCAGTGGACACGTTGAGTCTGAGGTATTCTTTTCGTTTGATCGTCCTGTCAAAAATTCGGCAGCAATTTCATAATTTTTTTGTTCCATTGAGGACTGCAAAATTTTTGCCCCGTCCCAATACGTCAAGTATTGAGACAAAAAAAATTATGAAATCGCCGCCGAATTTTTGACAGGTCGGTACGATCAAACGAAAAGAACGAAAAGAATACCTCAGACACAACGTGTCCACTGCGTCATACCAAGTAAAAATTATAAATAATTGTTAAAGATTACTCATTTTCGAATAATTATACTAAGCACAAAATAACAAATAATATATTCTTAAATAAATGTACTTATTGAATTAAATTTCTTCATAAAGGACCCCGTGCAGCCGACGGCTGCAATTGCGCCGGCTGCCGAAGTCCCGAGGCAGCTGCCCAAAATACTCGACGACCAGATCCTGCCGAAGCCGATCATTCAGCCAGGAAGGAGGCCGAAGAGTACTACGCCAGAGGGAAAATCCGGCAAAACGAAGATGGCGGATGTGCGGCTGCCAAAACATGTGCACGCGGCAATCGAAGACTTGGTTATAATGAAAAACCAAAAATAAAAACACATGTACATAGAAATAACAAAAATTAGGATAAGTTTCGCGCTAGGATTAAGTATAGAATGTAAGTAACAAGACGCGTGCGCTAAGGACAAATATTAAAAAATAGATACGTTTAGTTTTCGTTTATATTTCTGATTTTGTTAGAAAGCATCCGCGCTGAGGCCGGAAAATGAGAAAGAAAAGTTAAGTTTATTTAGTTATGTTACTTTTGAGATTAAGTGCCAGGAGCACCAATTCAAATTCTAATTCTTTTAGTTTCAAATCCGTTAGTTACTTTCAAAACCTCATCTTGAGTTAAAGGGCAGCAAAAGTAAATGCCTTAATGAGTACAGTTCGTTTGTTTAAAACCCCGAGAGTCCGAGACTTAAGAGGCGAGTACAGATTAAAGGCGAGTTCACGATCGACGATAGGGACAGCGGAAAACCATCACGAGATGGATAAATAGTTGCGTGTCGCTAAAGTAAAGGAAGGGCGACCGAACGTAGTATAATTCACCCACAAACAGAAGCGCGAGCGTGACCCCAGTCGATATAGGAGTACCAGGGGGCATGGTAAACGAATTAGACTAAATAGAAACGCGAGAGGTAAATAACCGGCAGAGATAGGGTAAAGCCACCCTAACTAATACGACGCCACCGGTGACAAACGCGGCGGACCAGTGAATCGCGGAATCCGAGTACCAGGGTGCATGGTAAGGGGATCTGCGTAACCAGCGGGGGGACTAACGAACGGTCCACACCGAACCATTGCGAATGCCGCGGATAAGCAAACTAGACCAGCGGTAGGTGCGTTGGACGCA
>JASTWP010002254.1:0-22500 GCA_030770255.1 Temnothorax ravouxi | reverse complement strand
CAAAAATTCTGCGCAACTTCGGACCAGGCTTAAAATTTTTCTAATACTCCCTAGAATATTCCCTATAAATTTCAAAAAAATAGAAAATGGGGTTTTTGAGATATTCAAATTTTTGTGTTTTTTTACTTTATTAGTTTAAAATCATTATTATAAAAATTTGGAGTAATTTTTTTTTTAAACTATGATCTAAATAGCGTATTTTATGTTCAATGAATTTTTTTCTTAGACGTTGTCTAATAGGCGAAAAAATTTATTGAAAATTTTGCAGTCCTCATTTTGCGCAGGCTCTATTTCGGAAACGCTACATTTATTATAGAAACGATCTTACAGGGGTATAGTACTCGTAAAGACCTGTTAAAAAACGAGCAGCCATCAAAAATAAAAAGGTCGAAGTTTGACCCCTTGCAAATTGGCGTGGAATGCCCCATATATAAATGATTAGATATAATTATATATTTTTGGATACAATTAGATCAAATCTTTAGTGGGTCCATTTTTGTGGTAAATATGTAGAATCAAAAGTGAAATGATTTGTAATATAATGTGAAGAATTGTAATATAATGTTGCATAATTTGATATGGAGTTATAAATATTTTGATATAATTGCATATAAATGAATACATAAACAGATCTTATTATATATATGATTATATATAATATGATATAATTAGATAAAATTGTATATAAACATTTTTTGAAACGGGTTGAAACGAGGTGAAATTACAAAAGTAAACAGATTTTACTAGATTTCGTCACTTTTGTAATTTTCACCTCATTTCAAGATACACAATCAACCCCAAGGTTAAATAACAAAGGTGCTCGATTCGCCACAGTCCATCATCCACGCTCCACAGTCGAGTCGCGTTCACGAGGGAGGAGACACTACGTGTTTATGTCCTTTCGTAATTCTTCGAAATGATAATACATCGAGACAATAAATAAATAGCTAGATGTCGGCGAGTTCGCTGAGAATACTGTTATATGACTCATCCAGATACTCTGTGTCCTTATTCAAATTAAATGCCATTTTTTTGTTCTTTAATATGTAGCATTAATTTATTAAAATTTAAAATTAACAAAATTTTTATTATATTAAAAACATATATAATTTATACTGCATGTAAAGATTATAAGTAAAATATAACAAGATAAAAGATAAAATATAACAGATTATAAGTAAAAGATAATAGTAAAATTTTTTTTATTTGATTAATTTTAGATATTAAGACATTTGTAATACATATTATTTTCATACTTAATTTTGCTGTAATATTATTTCTTGCGAGCTTTCCTTAATGATATATTTTTATTATATAAAAAATACACTGTATTTACTCGCACACTTTCTATACATTTTACTCGGAGCCTCGGAGCCACTCAAAGTTATCGCTATGTCTAGTTATGTTGTCGCTATTGCTTATCGAGGGGTACGAGACCCCTCGATAATCTAACGACAAAGTTCGATATTTTATCGACAACTTTAACGACATTTATCGTTACACTGAATTACAGAATACCACTTTTCGTTATAGTGTCGTTAAGTCTGCATAACGATATCCCTAACTAGTAAAATTGTCGTTAAAAAGTTAGAGAATAGGCATACAGGGGTCTACGAAACGCTACTGCTAGAACGCTACTGCTGTTCATGGAGCTCGCATTCGCTAGCGCTATCATGGCTCCATGAACGGAGTTAATAGCGTTAGCGTTGGTAGCGCGATAGCAAGTTCCCCGAACGCACCCTTAATGATGAAAAATCATCTGAATCCGAAGAGGAACGAAGCTATGAAACGGTGCAAGTTCCAACGTGCGAAGCAAGGGCCGACGGAATCAGTCGCAGACTTCGTGGCAAGACTGAAAGAGTTGGCGATAAATTGCAACTTCGAAAACCTTAGTAACTCTCTACGAGATCAAATAGTATGCGTCTACGATAGAAATACGAGAGTCGCCCTATTCAGCGAGGACAATCTGACCTATGAAAAAGCGGTGAAGATAGCAACGACCAGGGAGTCAGCGGTGCGGAACGCAGCCAACGCCGAAAAGCAGACGACGACAGAGGACACAGGGGTCAAGCATCTGGGAGCGTACCGACGAGGTAAACAGACGTTAAACGCAAGACCAAAAGGTAAAAACGAGGAGTCTAGAGGTATTAAAGATAGACACCAAAAGCGAAACCATTTTAAATGTTATTGCTGCGGCGTATTCGATGATCATTTCGCAAAAGACTGTAAATTTCAAAATATAACGTGTAATTTTTGTAAAAAACAGGGACATATAGAAAAAGTTTGTTTAGCAAAAAATATGGTAATAATGATAAAAACAGAAATAAAGCAAAAAACGAGAAAAAAGATAAGATGCATCACATAAAAAAAGCAGAGAGTAGCGACAGTGAGGATAAGAGTGACAAAAATTCAAATTATGATTTTCACCATATATACGCAAATAAAGGTAGTAAAATCTCCAAGATTAATAAGATAGTAGCTGATCTGATGTTCGCGGACGTACTAATTAATAATGTCAGAGTCGCGATGGAAATAGATACGGGATCGTATGTAACTGCTATTTCTGAACATGATAACATGACAACATAAACTTTTTCCAGATGTAAATACGATTGAAAGCGATTTGAATTTAACAAGCTACGGAGGAACGTAACTAAATCCAGTAGGAATAATAAAAAAGATGAATGTAAAATTTAATAACTATGAGAAAAAACTAGACTGTTACGTAATGAAAGGCAAAGGGCCTATGTTAATGGGCAGACAATGGTTGAAGAAATTTGGTTTATGGCTTCTTAACCTTAAAAGCTTAATTGATAATAATATGTTGAGTATTAAAAGTAACGAGGTGAGAGAACAAATGCTAGTTTGTTTTCCTATTCTGTTTTCAAACACTCAAGGATGTTATACTGGTAGGAAAATTCATTTAGTTTTCAAAGAAAATGCCAAACCGATACAGCTTAACCTTATCATGCTCCCTTTGCCTTAACCTCAAAAATTTCAGCGGAAATACAAAGATTAATAGAAGCAGGAAACCTAAAACCAATAAAAATAAGTAATTGGGCAACGCCAATTATACCAGTGTTAAAGAAAAACGGGGAGATTAGAATATGCGGAAACTTTAAATTAACGGTAAATCCACAATTAATAATAAAAAGACATCCGATTCCATTAAAAGAAAAAATATTTTTAACATTGAGGGTTGGGCGTAAATGGTCTCAAATTGATTTAAAGCACGCGTTTATGCAATTCGAGTTAGATGATGAATCAAAAAAAACTCTAACGATAAATAATTACGGAAGACGGTCTGTATAGGTATACAAAATTAGACGAGGGTGTAGCTTCAAGTCCGGCTGAGTGCCAAGACATCTTAGAAGATATATTAAAGGGAGTAGAAAACACAGAAGTATACATCGATAATATTTACTCAACAGGCAGAACAGATGAAGAGCATATTGAAACGTTGTATGAAATATTTTCAAGGTTAGAAAAAGCAGGCCTAAGAGTGAACTTGGCAAAATGTGATTTCTTTAAAGATCAGATAGAAATCCTAGGTTTTCTAATTAATGAAACATGTTTAAAACCTAGTCCTTCAAAAGTAAAAGCTATCGAAAAAACACCAATTCCAAAAAATCACAAAGAGCTCAAAGCATTTTTAGGTTTGCTTAACTTTTACGAAAAATTTTTGCCAAATAAAGCAGATTTTGTAAGACCCTTATACGAGTTAAGTAACACAAAAAAATGGGTCTGGACCAAAGAATGCACAAAAAGTTATAAATGGTTAAAGAAACAGATAATGTCAGATAGAGTATTGGTTTTATTCGATCCAGATAAACAACTAGTACTAGCGTGCGATGCCAGCCAAGACGGATTATCGGCGGTATTGTCTCATCGACTCGATGACGGCACAGAACGGCCTATTGCGTTCGCATCAAAGGTCATCCCCAAAAGTGAACTTCACAGGGCAATCATAGACAAAGAAGCAGGTGCAATAATATTCGGCTTTAAAAAATTTTACCAGTATGTCTATGGTAATAATATAATTTTAAAAACAGATCACGAACCTCTGAAATTCATTTTTGGTAATAAAAATATGTCAACAATGATACAAAGTAGACTTCAGAGATGGGCGTACTTCTTGTCGGGATTCACATATGAGATAGAAATTGTAAAATCGAGAGCAAACGGCAACTGCGATGCCTTATCTCGACTACCTATCGAAGACAACACGACAGTATTCGAATCTAAATTTACTAGTTTGAACTACATAAAAGACGGATTATCAAAGTTAGATTTTAAGGGCGTAGCAAAAAAACGTTAAAGACAAAGTACTAAAAAAAATTGTTAAGTATACACAAAACGAATGGCCAAAATTAAAAGATTTGTCGGGAAAAGAAAAAAAATTTCACGGTAAACGTAATAAATTAACAATAGAAAAAGGATGCTTATTATGGGGATACAGACTCGTTATACCAAAAGCGCTACAAAGCGATCTATTGACAGAGTTACATGCTTCACACTTGGGCACAATCAAAATGAAAAAATTAGCGAAAAACTATTTTTGGTGGCCGAATTTAGACGTAGACATAGAATCAATGGCGAATTCCTGTAAAATTTGCTTAGAAACAAGAATAGAACCCCCGAAAATCCAACTGACGCCATGGCAATGGCCAAGTAAACCATGGTCTAGAATACATGTTGATTTCTTGGGTCCATTTCAGGGTAATATGTACTTAGTGGTTGTCGACGCGTATTCAAAATGGTCCGAGGTAATCAACATGAAGAAAAATACAACATCTAGTAAATTAATTTCAGTTTTTGACGCATTATTTAGTAGACACGGCATTCCACATCATTTAGTAAGCGATAATGGACCTCAGTTAAGAAGTGCTGATTTACGGGAGTTCCTAAAATGTAAAGGCATTAAACACAAGTTTTCCGCACCCTATCACCCAGCTACAAATAGAGCTGCGAAAAATTTTGTTCGAACCTTTGAAGATAAAGTAGGCAAGATGATCAAAGATGGAATTGTCTTAGAACGCGCGGTAAACTTGTTTCTCTGCGATTACAGATCAACAGAACACAGTACCACAGGCAAAACGCCAGCATGGCTTATGTTAAAAAGAGAAATTAAAACGCGGTTTGACTTATTAAAACCCGATTTAGAAGTTCATGTCGAAAATCAACAATTTAACCAAAAAAAATACAAAGACGGTAATCGAAAATGTAATCTAGGGATAGGCGATGTAGTATATGTAAAAGATTTTAGAAAGGACACCAACAATAAAACAAAAGCAATTATTATAAATGTTCGGATGCGGACCGCGCACGCGAGCGAGGATACCGCGAGAGGTAGAGACAGTCAAAGTATAAGTGACGGACAAGAACAGTTTATTTGTTATGTACACTATTTACAATATTACAGAATCGCGAATATAAGGAACGAAAGATCGTGTCGCGAGAAGCGCTAGCGAATGCCGAAGCAAGCGAAAGAGCGAGCAACTTGACGCGAGCGAAAGAGCGAAAGCTAATGGCTAATTTGCGCGAGCAAGCAACTCGAACGATTGACAGCGGCAACTCGAATAGCAGAGAGCGACTGGCCCCGTTGCCAAGGACGCGCGACCTTTTAAGCTCTCGGGGGCTTCTCGCACATTCAAGACCTTTTCAATACACGAGTCACCGAGAGAAGTCCCCGAGAGATACTTGGTCGACAATTATACACAGAGAAAACAAAGCGAACATGCGAAGACTATTTGCTCGGCAATGTTTTGTTTCCCGGTTTATTCGTTAGGTCGTCACGCCGAAAGTCACGGCGGTAAGAACTCTCGCGTCTCGGTGCTCGCAATTGTGATGTAGAGAACCGAATTTATTATTTCGACTCCGATATCGTGAGTCCGTTTAAGCAATCTTAAACAATAAATCAAGTCTCATCCGTTACATTCGAGATAAAGTTTTACGATGGACATGTCAGTAAACGACACGTCAATCAAATAATTAGGCCGAATCAAAAACTAAAAAGAGGGGAAGATAGTGAAAGCGAAAATTGTTTCAAACAATTCAAATAACACAAATGAAAGATTCGAAGGTAGTGATCATTATAAGCGATCAATAAAACCCAAGAAAAAACTTGTAAACGGGCGTTCGGAAGACTATCGTAGGTCAACGAGACTCAGAGAACAAGCTGAGCGTAAACACCAAATTAAAAAGGGGGGAGTGTAGTATAGTAAGAGCACCCGGCGAGCGCGTGATTAGAGCAGCGCGAGAGCTACTGTACGGTTCCATACGAGATATTCAAATAACGAGACGTCGATATTCAAATCATACAGACTCGTTCTAATTATTATTAATTTGAGTGTTACGATATTTTTTAATTGCTACTCATCAACAAGAATGTTTAATTTCATCATGTCGAAACCAACATAGCGGCCAGTTTATAAGTAAAATGCTGAAAAATGATTATCTTGTGAAATAAAACGTGGTTGATCAAATATGGCCGCTAGATTTTGAAAAAAAAAAAAAACAGATTAAAACAGTGATCGTTTTTTTAAATTTACAAACTTGTGTTATTTATCATTTAATTGAGCGCTGCAGTATTTCCTCGTCGCTAGTCTCTCATTAAGATATTAAAAAGTGCAATATAATGGATTTTATATGGCTACGTAAGTCTGCGAAAAACGTTCTAAAACAGTTTCTGCAAATAGTTATTTTCACGACTATTCCTCGGGCTACACTTTATTGCAAGTAATTTTCAAAATTTGTTTTCACAACTACTGCTTGCAGTAAGTTGAGTTCGGGTGTTCGCAAACAGTCGTTCTCACGACTGCCTTCACTGGCAGGACAATCTGTCTCTCCTGCCTTCACTGGCTGGACAGTCTGCCTCTCTTGCCTTCACTGGCCGGACAATCTGTCTCTCCTGCTTTCACTGGCTGGATAGTCTGCCTCTTTTGACTTCACTGGCCGGACAATCTGTCTCTCCTGCCTTCACTGGCTGGACAGTCTGCCTCTCTTGCCTTCACTGGCCGGACAATCTGGCTCTCCTGCCTTCACTGGCTGGACAGTTTGCCTCTCTTGCCTTCACTGGCCGGACAATCTGGCTCTCCTACCTTCACTGGTTGGACAGTCTGCCTCTCTTGCCTTCACTGGCCGGACAATCTGTCTCTCCTGCTTTCACTGGCTGGACAGTCTGCCTCTCTTGACTTCACTGGCTCGAAAGACTACCTGTCTTGTCTTCACTTACTTATTCAATGTCAAAATGAAGAAAAAGTTCATATTTTGTCGACCAGTGTAACCAGAAATGTACTTAAGTTAACCAAATAAGATGATTTTTTATCGGTTTATGGACTTATTCAGATACTAAGGCATATATGCCGTATTTCGTAAACTAGATCTGATAGACCACAAATCTGACGGTATACTTGGATTCTGCACCTCACAATTACCTAGGAACACTTAAGAAATTGCAAGCAACAAAATGTGTAATTGGAAAGAGTTTGTATGATTTGAATATCGACGTCATTATTTTTTAGCATTTTTCGAATATACAGTTGCCATATTGGGTTTCGTCATATTCAAATACGACGTCCCAATTGTTAATTTGCGATCAACATTTCAAAATGTATCATGATATAAATTTTCATGGAAATTGAACGCAGTTTGTAATTTTTAAAGAACGAAATAGTTATTTTTTAGCATTTCACGAATAATTTGGCCGCCATATTGGTTTTGGACAAACTAAAAATTTATTTTTTCCATGGATTTAATGCTAACTACTAAATAAACCCATTAACACACTGTTTTATAACTTCCAAGTAACGATTTTATCTGTCGTACCTCGTTACCTGCAGACTTCGGCCATCATATTGGGGTCCGCCATGTTGATTTTTCAAAAGGCCACAGCTCAAATGAAACTACATATGTGTAGCTATAAAATGAGCCCCGAATAAATTTTTTAGGTAACCCCAATTTTTGGACAGGGGGGGTGTCTGATTTCACGGAGAATGCCCCATATATATATATATATATATATATTGGCAACATTAGCTCTAGTGAAAAAATTGAATTCTTATTCTTAAATGCTTATTCTTACCGGCAATTGATACGAATTTTGATTATAAGTCCGCCATCTTGGATTTGTCATTTTGCGATTAGATTTTGTCATACCAGAATCGTAAAAAGCTATATTAGAAACCTTCATAAATCCTTTCGCAACGAGATCCGGTGTTCTTAGAGGCAATCGATACAAATTTTAGTCATAAGTCGGCCATCTTGGATCGCCATTACGTGAATTGCAACCTATCACACCAGATTTGAGAGAAGTGACGTTCAAAATCCCTGTCAATAAATTTTCAAACAAATCTGGTGTTTTTTAAAGCTTTTACATCAAATTTTGACGAAAAATCGGCCATCTTGGATCCGTCATTTTGTGATTTGGAACCTATCACACCAGATTTGAAAGAAGTGACGTTCAAAATCCCTGTCGATAAATTTTCAAACAAATCTGGTGTTTTTAAAGACATTGACATCAAATTTTGACGAAAAGTCGGCCATCTTGGACCCGGCATCTTGATTTTTGCAAATGTGCATACGGCTTTTAAAAGTTTTCAGTTCGAGCTTCAAAATAAGCCCTTATACGAATTTATTTGTCGTTGAACATTTTGGCGGCAGCACTGAGCCGGTTGATTGATCAAAAATTTTGAGTTTATGGCCGCCATATTGACGTCGCCATCTTGATTTTTGCTAAGGCGCTTATGGCTTTTGTAGCTCTTTGTTCAAGCTTTAAATTGAGACCTCATACGTATTTTTTCGTCGCTTTAAATTTTGGCCGCAGCACTGATCCGGTTGACGTGGAACGTCCCATATATATTGTATAATCACGAGCTCTTCCAAACGAGTCATTTATAAGTAGTTTTATAAAGTTTTGATACATAACGGTAAGGTTATATAATAACGTAAGTAAATATGACAAATATGCGGAATGCATTGATAGATGACAATGTTCATATTATACTTCGATTTGTCTGTTCGTAGAAACATTCACTTTATTATTTATGATACTCATGAAAGCGATGTCTTCATGAATCATTTTACATTTTTTTATATTTCTTTTGAGAGTGATAGGATCATGGCATATCATAATAGTATATATTAACGTAGGAATGATTATATGGCAATGATAGCGTTAAGCCAAAACAATCTGTGATCCTTGCATGCCAAATATGCGTGAATTAATGATTTTATGTTGATTTTGCGATAAGTAACTCATTTTATTAAAAACTTTTATTTTGCGTTATTTGTAAGATTTTACGATAGAAACGTGTTCTAGTAGATCCAAGTAACGCGTCTGTAGCGTTTATTCGCGAAAAAGGGCGTTAATTAAGTTACGTACCTGCCTAAGCCTACTTTTGAAATAATCATCCGATCCCGATGCAAAGCAATGCGAACGTTCGAGTAGAGCCTACAGAAGTAGAATCTGTCGTAAAAAGGGGAAAAATACCCTTAGTTCAAGTTTTCACCCTTCGGAGGCGACTTTGTCATTTATGGGAACGATTTCATTTTTTAAGGATTTATTTTGTTCTTTGAGACCCCAGGAACCTACCTATATGGTTAAATATCGATATTTTGCGATATTATGAGTTTTCACCTGAACAGGTGCACTTTTTAATTAAGCGTCTGATTGACTCGAGAATGGTCTTAAACTGTTCTTAGTGACTCCTAAAAGTTACCCATATGGTTTATTTAACGAATTTTCCAGTTATTTCAATTTGTCAATTAGCGAAGTGAAATTTTTAATTAAGCGTAATTATGATGTTTTGACGTTGGAAATGGGTTCTTAGTGATCCATAGAAGCGACCCATATGGTTTGTTTAACGAATTTCGCGTTAATTCAATTTGTTAATTAAGGAGATGAGATTTGTAATTAAGGCGAATTATGATGATTCGACGTTATGAATGTGTTCCTAGAGACACCTGGAAAGAGAATCTGACGTTACTTTTGCAAATTTCATCATATTTCAAATTTACTCCGAAAAGTCAAAACTCGTAATTATCAACTTTTTGTGTTTTTTATGATTGAATATCATTTAGAGGGGTACTCTGAAGATGCCCGTAAAGTAAAAACTTTAATTTTCTCAAAAATACGAATTTTCACTTGTCAAGATGAAATTGTTAATTAACAAGTTTTTGTGAGATTTTATGATAGATTTAGAGTCTGAGGGACACTAGAAGCCCGAAAATAACATTTGTTTATGAAATAAACGATTATTTAAATAATTCATTAATTAATGTGAAAATTCGTAATTTCGATAATTATTTGATTGAATCGTTTGTAATACGTTCCTAGCGAAGCATCGGAGCGATAATAATTTTATTTTGTGCGTTTACTGCGATTTTCATCTGAAAGGTGAAATTAACGATTAAGGGTAATTATATTTACCTGTACTTACCTGTTGGATCCTGTGATGTCCCACGATGAATGCTACGTACCTGAAAATAAAAGAGAAATGTTATTAACATGGAAAACATAGATTACGGTAATCTGTAATAATTGTTGATAAAGGAAATGAATTTATGGGAGAATTATGTAAAGGATTCAACAGATATATATTTTCGTATATTTTATTTAAAGGGAGGATAAAATAAAAATTCATGTAGTTGCGTGTCTTTCTAAATTCAATTAAACTGTAGAGTCGGCATGTATCAAAGAGAGCTTTGTAATTCAATACCCTTGAAGTTTTTTTTAATTTCAAGCGGAGAACCGTTGTGCGCGTTCAGACAAGTCAGCTACATGATAGAAAGAGAAAGTAAATCCGAGCTACGAGCTTAGCTCTGATTGGTCAGTGGAATCCTGGTGGGATATGCGCTCGCACCAGGGTATATAAGAAAGCCTCTTGGCGAGAGCCGAGGTTCTTTCCCGAATATCGTTGAGAGAGTTCGCTTCGTGTGTGCTTTGCCGATTAAATTCTACGTAGTTCCGTTGCGTACTTGAATTCTCAGGGAAAGAGAAGTTACGCGATATTGTATCGTAATTAAGTATTGCGTGCGTGAATTATCGTAAGGGAAAGTCCCCGATCGACGTTCGAGAACCGTCCGTGTAAAGTTATTCTACCTTCCCTTTGTACTTTGTACAGCATTGAATATATTTAATTGTTTTTGTTAATACAAAACAATATTTAATTATTGAATACTTCCTGTCCATTATCCTTAACGCGACGCGAGTGATCATCAACGGCATTGAAATACATTGTCCGTCACGAGCCAAGCAGCAGATTAATTAATTAAAGAAGGAAGGAAGAAAGCCTGTCTCATATCACGGCGATATTGAGATTAATGCGTTTTGTGTCAGCGCTATAAAACACAGTGGCGACCAATTTATTCATCTAAACGTAAGTCCTATACATCCCAGATCAAGTGTTCGGTCACAACCTTGAGACCGCCGTCTCATTTGTCGCTTCTCCCAGCGGACCGCGAGCTCCGAATCAGCGTTACGCGAATTCCCGAAGCCGCCATCCGCTTCTTAACGCGTCAGGGACCGGTTGAGGATCCAGCGGGCATAGATTTGACCGAACATCGGGAAATAGCACCGCGCATTCTCTCCGATCAGGCCCAGACAGGTGCAGACCAGGCAGGACCGGCGAGGTTGAGCCCGCTACAGAGCGCGCTTGGCCTGTTAGCGGACGACCTAGCGCTGACGCCTAGTCCGCCACAGGATGACGGCGAGCCGAAAGGTAGGGACCAACCAGGGCACAACGCGACGGAGGACGCGTATGGAGCAGAGCAGCTAGGAGCAGCGGAGAGGACATAAACAGGCGTTCCGAGGATGAGGGGTAGATCCCTATTGTATGAGCCATCCGACGCCATAGGTTAAGTTAGTATTTAAGTCGCGCATAGGGGAAAGCCACGGTAATTATGTACTTTAGGGGAGGCACCTCCGATGACCTTGACCTTGACATATGTTGTCAAGGTCACCCTCCTGAGTGACCTTCAGAAGGTTTTAGCCGTCGCTCGTTTTTTATTAAAAAGTTATAAACAAAAAAAATTTAAAAAATGTAGCAGCTATTTTGAGTATTGAAAGACATAAACGACTAATATTACGTTTTTTTTTTAAAGCAAAGAATACTTTATTTTGCGAGAAAGTCGCTGCTTTACCAAAACACAACATTTAAAGCAGTAAATTGTTGACAAATTAAAGTCTTTTTGTTAATGTAGTGAATACTTTATTTCGCGAGAAAGTCGCTGCTTTATCAAAACACAACATTTAAAGCAGTAAATTGTTGATAAATTGAAGTTTTTTTGTTAAAGCAGAGAATACTTACATAGGTTAGTTGACGCGCTTTAAACACATATATACTGTTAAAGCGCGTCACTAACCTACATAGGTTAGTTGACGCGCTTTAAACACTTAAATACTTTTAAAGCGAGTCATCTAACCTATGTAAGTATTCTCTGCATTAACAAAAAGACTTTAATTTATCAACAATTTACTGCTTTAAATGTTGTGTTTTGGTAAAGCAGCGACTTTCTCGCGAAATAAAGTATTCACTGCATTAACAAAAAAACTTTAATTTATCAACAATTTACTGCTTTAAATGTTGTGTTTTGGTAAAGCAGCGACTTTCTCGCAAAATAAAGTATTCTCTGCTTTAAAAAAAAAAACGTAATATTAGTCGTTTATGCCTTGTCAATACTCAAAATAGCTGCTACATTTTTCAAACTTTTTTTGTTTATAACTTTTTAATAAAAAACGAGCGACGGCTAAAACCTTCTGAAGGTTACTCAGGAGGGTGACCTTGACAACATATGTCAAGGTCAAGGTCATCGGAGGTGCCTCCCTTAAAGTACATAATTACCAAACGTAATATTAGTCGTTTATGCCTTTCAATACTCAAAATAGCTGCTACATTTTTTAAACTTTTTTTGTTTATAATTTTTTAATAAAAAACGAGCGACGGCTAAAACCTTCTGAAGGTCACTCAGGAGGGTTACCTTGACAACATATGTCAAGGTCAAGGTCATCGGAGGTGCCTCCCCTAAAGTACATAATTACCAAGCACTAAGGCTACGCGACCGCACACAATCTTTAAGATCCCTGATCGTTCGCCGAACCAAGAGGGACGATCAGAGACGGAAGAGGTAAGGCGGGTTGGCTTGACCTAAAAAATGGCGAACAACATGACAAACGAGGAAACCGAGCGCGAATGGGGCGCGAACTCGACGCCAAGAGGCGCCATCCGGTGACGGGGGCGCGAAGCGGGTCCCCAGGACCAAGATGGCGAACCATCCGGTAAGGTTAGCTACAACGCGAACCACGCGCGATACGAGCAATCCCGCGATAGATGGCGGGTAAGTAGGCCGCGAGTAGCAATCAGGACTCGGTGCCGAGCCGATACGACCCGGGGTTTAGAAGTTACGGCGACAGGCATAAAACGAGAAATTAGCCACCCATGACGCCTCAATAGAGTGCCGAGAGCGAGCATGGATGACCTACTGTAACCGAACGGAGGAGTTATCTACCCCGCTTATCTGTATCTATGTGTCACCGACACGGTCGCCACTCGATTTTAACCCTCAAAACGAGAAAGGATATTTATCGTTCCACGGATTTTTCCCCACCCTTCGACGCCCCCGCTAATTCCTCTACCTTTTTCTGTTTCAGGTCGTCTCGTTGCCGATGGATCTCGGATCGCCGCTGGAACAAGCACCTCGGATCTCTTCTGGACTGCAGCTGTGCACCGCTGACTGTGTCTCTGGATCTACGCTGGACCGACTCAGGATCTCCCCACACGGACTTAGGATCGCCCACAGGTAAGGTATCAGGATCAGGTAAGTATGTCTTTCAGGTAGGTTAACCGCAGCACGAATGACTTTAAGTAATTTACTTTGTTTTCAGATAATAAAATATAATCTATTTTATTCTGTTTCAGATTGTACAATGGTTTCGTGGATGTCTTAAGATTTAACGCGTCTACCGCGGGATATGTTACGCAGAGTCTAAGTTCTGAATCGCAAGGTGTTACAAGACCGAGTCGACTATACTCGTTGAAGCTCTAGCGCGGAATCCACGATCGCTCGCCGCTGCTCCGGCTCCCGGCTTCCGAATTTCGTCCCCACTCTACCGTGGCTCCGCCTTTCTACATACACCTGGCTCGTGATAGTCACACGCCCGCATGTGGGTTACGACGCTTCCGCGTTCTTGGCCTTTTGTTCGTTCGACCAGATGTTATCGCGAACAATAGGCCCTTTGTCGTACTTGACAGGTTATTATCTCGATGATATATAGCGTTTCGCCACATTCCTTCTCGAACGTTCTTCGCGCAGTATTCCATTTACAGTCTTATTCGTCTATCTTTAATTTATTATACGTTAGTTTAAACAATCTCCGGAAATGGGATACTGCGCTTACAATACGTTGCTCGATTACGCTCGCTCGCATACGAATTTCCGTTACATCCTCCTTCCACATGGGTCCCTCGCGTCCCGTGGACCGTCGATCTACCCCTTGCGCCGCTCGATGGTGCGAATTTATCCGACGTATGTTCGACATTCGTTTAAGTGTATCTTTACGTGATGCCCCCTATCTTTTCGGTACACCCGTTATCCGTACGCTAATACCGTTCGCTGTACATCCGCGCGCTTCACCCATTGTATGGTCCTCGCATCGCCCGCTATATCTTTATTCGCGATTTTCGTTTACCCGGTACGTTTGTCGCCCTTCTCGGCCATGTACCCGGTGACTTCTCCGAACCATATCTTCCGTGGTTCACGATTTCGGTAATCCGCGAACTTACTTAGGTTGAGCACCACTGGTCCTTTGTTCCCCGAGTGATTCTCAACCCTCTGCACAGAGTTTTCACCCTATCGGGTGGCTGGGTGGTCGGGCACCCTGACCATTCAAGCATGGTATCGCGATTTCCTACTTGGCAACTTCCGGTCCGCCGGCCGATTGTCATTTTACGCTTCCCTCTAGTGCGCTTACGCGTTCGCACCCCTAACTCGTCGCTCTACTGGGTGGACGGTCTCCTACGTTGACCACACCCCCGTGGTCGCCGCCTCTCGGAGGTGGACATGCTTCGTGCGCAACTATCATTACTAATTCATCCCGCTACGTTATTTATTTGTAATTCCGCGGGTGGTTGCCGATGTTCGCGTCCCGTATGGTATTTTGACCTACCCTGCCGATTTTCGTTCGTCTCGCGTTGTCGACTCGCCTTTAGTACGCGCGCGCACTCCTATCGAACTCGGGCTTGTGCCCGGTTTACACTGCCCACTTTTGTTAGTGGTTTTGCAACTACGCCAAGGAATGGATGTCTAGTTATTTATTTGTTCTCGACCAGTTAACGTTTTTATTTTAACCTTTTTGCATCTATCGGGTGGTCCGGAATCGTTTCCGTATGACCAAATCAAATCCACCCTTTTATCCTTCGTCGGGATATAATCAAATTAGCCTCAACTACTCGAGCACAAATCAAAGCAGAATAAATGAATCTCATTTGTTTGGATTCCTAGTCCAGTCGGGTCGTCATTTCCCGTGAATCAAAACCATAACTAAAAAATCGAAAGGAAAACTAAAAGAAAACTTTTCAAAAGAAACTAAAGGAAAATATCTCGGTTCTGTTAACTATTACCAGTTAACCGATTTCTCTTAATCTATAATCGGCGAATTAATCTTCGCTCTTTGCGATCAACGCTTGCGTTAGTCCTTTAACATAATTTAATTATGATGCGCAAGGAGATTATGATATGCTTGTTCGCCATATCCGTAAAACAAAACAAAGTCGAGGTTACGCCCCTTAATCCTATACCTATCTCTTAACCTTATATTTACACACTTAACTTATTTGTTAGTCGGCAATATGAGTGTATCTGTAATCGCCGCTAGAATACGCCCTCGTTGTCCCGGATCCATCAGGACCGGATGCTCCGCCTCCGATTCCCCCTTCCGGGCGCCCTTCCTGCTACCGCTGTTCCCCTTCTCGAGCTTAATCAGTAGGTTTGGGAGGGTCTGCACGCCCACAATGGTCGGCTTGGCTTTGGGATTGGCGGGCATCGGCTCGATTGCAGCCGACGGCTGCACTACGCGGCGAAAACACGTATAGGTTAAGAGATAGCGGACAATGCGCGAATCGCGAAATAAAGAGCCTATGATCCTTGAGAGGCACCTGGTACACACCATGGAACCAACCGCAACTCGATACGACCACCAGGTCAAAAGTTACGGAACCGTCCGCAATCTCGGAACCTGGGGGTCATCCTCAGGAACACGACCCATCATTGGTCCTACCAGGTCCCAATGACGAGTCACCGGGGGTCGGCGTCAAAGGCCGCCAAGTCAGGGTATACCTAGACATCTTCTCCGAGGAAGTCACTCGGATGGAGTATAGTTAGAGGGGGAAACACCCTGCGCAGGGGTCGGCGTCGTCGGCACACGATAAATAAAAATCTTGGAAAACCGCTACCTCGTTGCCAGGTCGGGGCATCACCCTGAGTCCACAGACAGTGGAAATTTCCATGGCAATGACGTAGAAGTAGAAAAAATGAGAACAACACGGGTAACTGCGCAGCGTGGAAAGTTCCCGAAAGAGAAAGTCGTTCCGGCACCGGAGTGGAGGGTCGAAACGCGAAGTGGGGAGCCAACGAGCGCAGAGGAACTCGGGGCAGTCTCTCGCGAGCTCTAAAACCGGTAAGACGTATAGCCCGTATGTGTCGTGTCGTCGCGCAAAGTACCGCGTACGCGCGTAATTTATTAATATTAACCGCGCACGATTGTTAATTAACACGGGGGCATACGCCATGTGCAATTCGCGTATCGAAATAACCGAAACTGACGTGTATTCGCGAAGCGAAAGTTCCGACGGACAAGTGCAATGTATCGTCGCTCTAAGTCCAATGTACGTGCATAATTGTTAACAACAATCACGTATGATTGTCGAACAACGCGGGGACAAACGCCCTGTAAAGTTTATTCGTGCGGATCGGCGAAAACGGCGAAGATAGTGTGCCACGGTTGCGTGATGACGTCATACCACATTGTCGCGCCAAGTCCTACACCCGCGAAGAAATTGTTAACAACAACCACGGGTGATCGTCAACCACGACGAGTGCTTCCGCCATTTGTGATTTAATTGTTTAAATAATCGAAAACGGGGAAGATAGCGAACCACCGCGAGGTGATGACGTCACGACGAACTGTCGCACTAAGTACCGTATGGGTGTAGAAATTGTTAGCAATAGCAACGTATGATTGTTGACGACTACGAAAGCTTCCGCCATCTGCAATTGAATTGTTTAAACAATCGAATTTGGGGGAGATAGTGAACCACCGCGAGGTGATGACGTCACGACGGACTGTCGCACTAAGTCCCACATACGTACGGAAATTGTAAATGACAACTACGTATGATTGTTGACAATGATGAGCGAACACGCCATATGTAATTTATTTATGCGAAAAACCGGAACCTGCGGAGATAAAGTGCCAATGTAAGATAACTGCGTCATCGACATCGACGTACGCTAAGTGCCAAAGAACGAAGTTTTGTGAATCGACAACGTCACAAACCGACTGAAATAAATAAATTAGTGAACCATTTGTTAAATATTTACCAACTTAGTTGCAAATTACTTACCTACTACTTACCTACTCCCACGGCGGTGATCCATCGATGACCCTCGTCCACCAAGGTATGCGACGTAACGCGATAATCCGGGTGTCCACGACGGCGATGATCCAGAAGCGACGGGAACCTGAAAGTAGAAAATATAAGTAAAAGTTATTGTTCATACTTACCTGACATACCGGTGAAGATCCATCAATGTCCCTCGTCCACCATGGTATGCGAATAAGCGCGATAATCCGGGTGTCCACGACGGCGATGATCCACGGATGCAGGAGACCTGAAAAGGGGAAAGAACATTAACGAGAGCGACGGTTCGGGGAATTTAGCGAATTACCTTCACTCTTTATGATATTACCTTCTCGATTAACGGGTCAAATCGAGTGGCGACCAGTGACCAAGTGGACATAGCGGCGTGATCTTAGCCACCACACTGACCGTCCGGTTACAACCTAACCTGAAATTGCCGTGAGCTGAAGTCGTGCGCCCGGCACGCCACAGTGACGAGACTGGCGTACCAGCCCCGGGTGCTTACTGGCGGATAAGCCCCAAACATAAGTTTCAGGTTTGATCGCCCACGAAATATTAGACATCAACGATAATGAAAAAACTACAATGGATTCGTGTTCAGCATGCATTACTCTTTATAATCACGTACCTTGAGATTTGGAGAGCAAATATTATTGCAGATATTACAATATTTCCACGCGCAGAAAATTTCACTTTCACCTTCCGAAAACACGTTTGCCCTCGTAAAAATCATAACACGGCAGGTAACCTGCCGAAACTCCGTGGGTCACATGGGTACCATAAGTAGCGTTTACAATGTTAATAGCGAGTTCGCACAATATACAGGTTCCGAGATATTTGATTTGGCGGTTCAACCCCGTCGGCGGTTTAGCCCCGGTCTCCCCTATACAATAAAATACTCGAAAGAATAAACGTTTATAAAATTTTTGAGATATAACATGATCTCTTTTCTATTATTATTTTTTCTTCTTCATTTGATTATTCACCCAGGTTTTAATAGTTGCACAATTTCTATTGACAAAAACATGGCGGTTTTCATCCTTCATTTTTTGGATTTCTTTAAAAGAAGGTTGAATTCCAGAAGTAATATGATGTTTAAAAGCTGCATATATAATATTTTTTTCTTCTTCTGTCCAACGTCGACGAGCACATTTTCCAAATGGAGATGCTGATAATAAAAACAAACATATAACACAAATATGACATATTTATATTTCATAAATTACACTTACTTGAACGTTTCCTTTTAACCTCATGATTCACTTTTTTTTGTTTCGGAGGAAGAGGGGAAATACCTCGCGTATTCTACCGGGGGCCGGCCACCCGGGATGTGTGGAGCTTGCACCCACTAAAACCTCTCTCCCTAAACACAGCACTACAGACTACAGTCGCGACACATGGAACACACGAGGCAAACATCACGTGGCACGACAGTCCCCACAATCGAGGCGACAGAAAATACGTAAACCAAAGACAAAAGACCAACGCAGGTCAAGACCAGCGGGTGTTTTGCCCCTCGAGGAACTAATTGTAAGTCCCTAGTCGAATGGTTCAGACACAAGTGTCTCCATTCGACCGCCTCATGATAATAGCCATGCGGGCAGTCATATCATCGAGGAGCATCTTCATTGGCTGCGGTATCGTTCATCGGGGGAGTTTACACCCCCATAGGAGGACGTACACGAACCACAGAACGTGCACAAACGACACAAACAGGAGCTCTCTATCCGGATAGAGTTATTATTAAGGGAAACACGCCCACCAAGAAAAAAACCCTGGATCCGATTTCTCGGATCCACATCCCCGGCCAAGACAGATGGTTCTTGGCGAGAGAAACGCTGCGCCCCTCCCCTGGGCCCACCCCAAGGAGAGGACCCAGGGGAAAGGCGCATAGGACATTTAGCGGGGGCACCGCCACAAGACCACGGAGGCCCACCAGGGGATGACCAACCGCGGCCCACCGCCACAAAGAGGCATTCGGTTTCCACCTAAACGGTGAGGCCGGAGTCCCGAAAAGCAGCGAGCAGCCAGCCCCGGCCGACCGACCCCAGAAGGACCCCGCGACCAACAGCAACGGCACCCTGAAAAGACAGAACGGACAGACAAAATACATTGCGCATAAAAAAACATAGGGATCCCTCGCGACCCCAAGAAAGCGACAGGCGCCGACCGCCCCCGGGCCACCAGCCCCCCAGAGATCCGGAGGCGTCGCGCGAGGCGACGCGCCGGACCCCAGGAGGAGGAAGGCCCGCCACCGATCGGCGCTCAAACGCCCAACCCCGCAGACACGCCAGAGACCCCGATAGCACCCGCATATGCCGCAAACAATAAAACGCACACCGCAATACAATCTTTCGAGGTTTCAAAATCCTATACTATACGCAGTCCGAGAGAAAAAACGGAAGCGACAATACTACACATCGTCCCCGTCGACATTTTCGACGACGAGTTGCCTTCTTCTCTCATTCTCTTCCTTTCTTTGCATTACTCGTTCTGCGAAGATGGAAAAAGACCTCCATGCCTCCTCTGAGTCACATATTCTAGAAACCACCACGTCCAAGGACAGGTTCTGACCCAGAACGGCAGTAAGTTCACCCCGCTCAATGCCCGAAAAGGGGCAGGAAGCGAGTGTGTGCTCAGCAGTATCCTCAGTACTTTGGTAGTATCGGCACTCAGGACTGTCCTCCTTCCTGTAAAGGAAGGACCCAAAACATCCGGTCATGATCTGCGTCATACGAAAGGTTAAGAAACCCGTCCTCCTGTCTATCCACTCATCACAACTAGGAATAATCGCATCCCTAGTCCTCTTCCCAGATAGGCGTTGGTCCTGTATGTGGGCAGACCATTCCTTACGAAGTACTAGCCACTCCGTCGCACGTTCTTCCGCCGGAGAGTTGGCCGTAAAGGATCTTTGTTCTTTCAGCTCCCGAAGATTCATGTACACTTGGCGAAGATAAGCCGCATACAAGTGGAGAGGCGGGATCCTCGCGAGAAGTGTAGCCGCCTCGTACGACACCGTGCGGTACGCCATGATTGTTCTAGACGCGGTAACACGGAGTACCCGACAAAAGAGCCTCTTCTGTGTCTCAGATTTATTTAGTTCCATGCTCCAAATCGGGGCCGCATAAAGGATTACGGACAAGATCACGCCATAATAGAGTCGCCTCTTGTTTTCTATCGGACCACGGAGGTTTGGAAGGATTCCATAGAGAGCCCTGTTGATTTTTGAGGCCTTTGATATCACATGTTGGAAGTGTGAACAGAAATTCCATCTGTTATCTATTATGACCCCAAGATATTTCATCTTGTTTTTAACGGAGATTACATTACCATCGAATTCGAGCTGGGAGTTTCGTGGGGATTTCCCAAAGAAGATTGCCTCAGTCTTATCCCATGACACCTTCAGGCCCAGAAACCTGATATTTGTTAAAAAACGCTCCAGACATTCGTCTACTAATTCGCAGACTGCATCATAACTGTCACCTTTGACAATTAGCAAGGTGTCATCGGCATAACATATTAAATGACAGTTCCTAGGAAGCCGGGTTCTCAAAACATAGTCGAAAGCAATGTTCCAGAGCAGGGGGCCCAGCACCGAACCCTGCGGGACTCCCCTGTTCACTCTTCTCGTGCGACGAGAACCATTAGGTGCGACAAACCTAATCTTTCTGTCGGTAAGATAGGACTCCACAATTCGGCGCAAATACCGGGGAAAGCCCTTCACCCGGAGAGCTCTTCTTATGGCCCAGAGCTTGATTGAGTTAAAAGCATTTATTATGTCTAAAGACACCGCCAAAGTCACTCTACCATTAGCGCGAGCTTCCGAAACGATACTTCTAAAGAGGAATAAGGCGTCCGTCGTAGTAGATCTTCTTTTCCAGAACCCAAATTGGTGATTGGATAGGTTGGCCGCAGGATTTTCGTCCATGTAATCCAAGAGACGTTCAGCGATCACTGTCTTGAACGTCTTCCCATCTCGTTCAACAGGCAAATTGGGCGTGCCTTTGGGGATTCCTCAGACGAACCCTCCTTGGGAATTAAGACTAAATCTGCTGTTTTCCAACTTATTGGGAACATTCCACATCTAAGATAGATATTGAAGATCTCTACCTATCATTGACCCAGGAAACTTCTTGATTGCATTCGCCTTGAAACCGTCCGGGCCAGGAGTTGTTCCAGTATTTTTCTTCGCAGCAATGGCCCGCAGGACCTCGTTCACCGTAACCGGAGTTCGCCCCCCTTCGCAGTCCCCAAGGTTTACGGGAACTAAAACTTTTCCCGGAGGAAACAATTTGTCAAGAAGATCGTTTAATACATCTGGTTTAAGCGTTGTTGTTAGGATAGGTGTTGGCTTACGAAGTTTTCCCATAACAATTCTATATGGTAATCCCCATGGGTCTTCATCCAGCGTCGAGATAAGCTCTTGCCAGGCTCTCGACTTTGATTTCCGGATTTCCAGTTTTAATTTGCGATTAGCAAGAACATATGCCGCTCTCTTCCCAGCCGAGATTACAGGGTTGTCCCTGGTTCGCCCTCGGAACCAAATTCGTCTGGCCCTGATAGCCGCAGTCCGCAATAGTTTGATGTTTTCATTCCACCAATAAGTCGGCCGAGTTCCATGAGCGCGTATACGGGGAACCGCCACCTTGCATGCGTTACATACGCATAGGTGAATCCATTTGTCTGGTATAGCCTCAATAATAAAGTTCTCATTTTTTAGGTGTGACCGCGCATGTCCAATCAATCGCGGCCATATATAAATCAGTGTCCATCTTCTTGAAATGCCACCTCGGCGGTGGTGGCGGAATTGTCATGATTCACTTGTGAAGGAGAGCATAAAGATATATTTTTATCTGTACTATAT
>JASTWP010002253.1:0-46688 GCA_030770255.1 Temnothorax ravouxi | reverse complement strand
GCGTCATATGCAATCAAGAATATAAATCCGATGGAAGAAGGAACACTACTAGAAGCCGTGTTATGCACGAAGTTAAAGGGAAGAGCAATGGTAGAATTCCAAACGCGAGAGATACGAGATTTCACACAGTTAAAGAAAGAACTAGAAGTTTGTTACTTGAGCCGTAAAAGTACAACGCACCTACAAATAGAGTTTAATACTGTTTAGATATTAGTAAAAAAGCGAAAGAGAAAGAGATAGGAAAAGCGTTCGGGTAGCAACGAGGGCGAGGGGAGCGCGGCGCGGAAAGAGCAGCCGATTGTTTTTTGTCGTTGCCGGTCCGTGCTTGCGGCGACACACGATCGCGAGCGTCAGAGCGTCTCGAAATTCGGAAGCGGAAGCATCGTTTCGCGAATCGATTAATTTCACGTACGGCGTCGCCGTTAATCCCGCGCGTGTAAATGATATCCGTCTCAATCATCTCGTTAGTTGTGTATCATACTCGCGCGTGCCTGTTCACGAACTTAGTGAAAAGACTAATTACAATCCCGACCTTCGGCGTTACATGAAGCGATACGTCGATTACACGGCGAGGAAAGAGCCGACGCCTGCCACGGCGAGGATTTCGAGGATACATCCTGGATTGTCACCTGCCTTCGATAGCTGAGTGCATCAACGCTAAGTACCTCTGTACATTCTTTCCGAATACTCGGATAAGTGCGTCTAACGCATCTCGTTAACTCTCTTCCGTCGTACGACGGATAAGTAAGTCTCACGACTGACCTACGACAAACATTCGATAGATTCTCTTCACAGAAATAACGTGCGGATTCGGTTATCCATTTACTTAAAGGCCCACGCGGTGTGACCGCGTTAAAGACATCTATGAACGTTCTCAGATCTCGCTATTCAATCATATTAACTGCGTGAATTCACATTAAATCGTATCGTTCTCGTGTGTTTATTCTTGGCTTTCGCCGTTCACGTTTGTCCTTCCGACATTCCACGTACTGAAGGAACATATGCGAAATACCTCATATTTACGATTGCGTGTTGTTTATCAGTTACATGAATACGTAGAATCTCGTTGCGAGCATAATATTTCGATTAAGATACAATAGCGTTAAAATCATTTTCGAACCTATCTTCTTAATTTGCGTATGTAATATGATACTCTGATTTCCCGCTCTATTAAAATTTGTCTCGATTTGCGGATTAAGAGATAACCATCGTTATTGTTTTTACTTACATTGCGTTCAGAGCGATAGCTCTGACGACTGATTATTTATGTCGCGTCTTATAATTTATGTAATTAATCTAAGGACTATTCACGTTATTTCAACCCTATTTTCGATGTGACTGGCGTTTCATTCCCCTGCTTTGCGTGACTTTCTGCGATCTCC
Source organism: Temnothorax ravouxi (assembly GCA_030770255.1). Taxonomy (NCBI): domain Eukaryota; kingdom Metazoa; phylum Arthropoda; class Insecta; order Hymenoptera; family Formicidae; genus Temnothorax; species Temnothorax ravouxi. The sequence continues at coordinate 45,306 of JASTWP010002253.1, read as the reverse complement.
AGTGTACAATAAATATTTACGCTCAAAAACTAAGAACCTATCGATTTAATTTATTTTGTACACACTTTAAAAACAACCGGGATTCGTGTTCTTTTGCGCGAGCCGGCTTCGGTTGACTGAAAAGTCATACCATTTCAAACATTTTGGTCCTTCGAGCCGGATCCGGAGAACAGATACAGATCTCGGATGCGGATCACGGATATCGATCTTGAATATAGATACATATATCTTTACCAGATACGGTTTACGGCTGCAGGATGAGACTCAGTCACGTTGAAAATCATTTAGAGCATCAGCTCACCATGATGGGCATAATTGCCAGAACGGTTGACAATTTAATTAATCTCGGACAATCTAATATTACAACAACAATGGTGCAAACGCGTCTTAACGAACTTAAGGAAAATTGGCATCAATTCTCGATTCGACATCAAGCCATCGGATTGGCAATACGCGTATTAAACGCAGAGGATAAATCACGGTTGGTAAATCACGCTTATTTTTCGGAAAATCTTTTTTCACTGACGCACCAGTGTTATCTCGAGGAAATCGATAAATTGAAATCGCTTCTTATCTCGGGTCCAGACCCTGCAATACCATCGACGTCGACGCAATCTCTTCCAGATAATCTAGCGCTTCGCACACGTTTGCCGATTATTAAATTACCTTTCTTTGACGGTACGCAGAATGACTGGTTGACGTTTAAAGATTTATTTTGCTCTCTCGTTGTAAATACCTCGCTGACCCCTGTCGAGAAACTGCAATATTTAAAGACGAGCTTAAAAGGATCAGCTGCCCTATTACTGAAAAATTATAAACTCACAGCAGATAATTTCCAAAAGGCATGGGAGACCTTAATTGCATTCTACGAACATACACGATTACTCGTTAACGAAGCCCTTCAATCTTTATTCTCGTTGAAACGTATGACAAGGGAATCGGCTACGGAAATGGAGCAACTTTACACTAATACCATGCAAATCTATCGCACTCTCGAAACTCTTCAGCGCCCTGTCGAATTTTGGGATGACATCTTAGTATTTATGACAGTTCAACGACTTGACGCAAATTCAGTTAAAGCCTGGGAAAATCAGTTAGGCGCAACAAAGCAACCGCCTACGTTCGAGCAAATGAGCACTTTTTTGTTCGATCGGTTTCATACGCTTCAAGCTGTTGAACAATGCAAATCAAATATCCGCTCACATCAAGCGTCAGCCGCGTCACATTTTCAAGGAAAATCTAAGGATGATAAAACCGGGAAGTCAAATTCTTGCGTGATATGTTCAGAGAAACATTATATAGCACATTGCCCGCAATACACATCGAAAACTGTGCAACAACGGATGGCGATCATTTCAAAATACAAGCTATGCTTTAATTGCCTCGGTTCACACCGAGCCTCGGCGTGTCGTAACACTAAGCGCTGTCTTAAGTGTGGCAACAAGCACCACACCACCATCCATCAATTTAATAAGAAATCAACAAATTCTGATCAGGCTTCGACTAAGACAGATATGAAAGCAGATTCTTCTTCTACCACGGATCAAGCTGCACAGTCAACTTCTTCGAACTCGAATGCCAAGACAGTACATTCCGCTTCAATCTCTGGACTCACATCTTGTGTATTATTGGCCACCGCGCAGATTATAATTGAGGGCCTCAACGGGGAATTCACCAGGGCTCGCGCTCTAATAGATCAAGGGTCCGAGATATCTCTAATTACGGAAAGGGTTGTACAACGGTTACACCTACCGAGAAGACTCTCGTTCATCCCTTTGATTGGAATAGGAGCTCAGAAAACCCGTAAAACAAGAGGAGTTGTTACCTTGAAGTTTAAACCGCATTTCAACAGCAAGTTCGAAGGAACGGTTTGTGCTCACATCTTACCAAGACTTACAGCTTCATTACCCTCTGTTCGTTGTAACGCATCTGCTTGGAATCATTTGAAGAATTTACAATTCGCTGACCCGAAGTTTACAGATCCAGGATCAATTGACGTCATTCTGGGAGCAGACGTTTACAGTAATCTAATCGAAGAAGGAATTGTTAAGGGAGCTTTGGATTCTCCAATCGCACAAAGTACAAAACTTGGATGGATCATTTCTGGTCCTGTAGCAAACGCTCCTACCTCTTTCCTGATTCGAAGTCATTATGGCGCAATTGATAAAGAGCGTGACGATGTGCTTCAACGTTTCTGGGAGATGGAAAAGATTCCTGTGTCGGATAATTCTTCGTTATCTGTAGAAGATCAGCAATGCGAACGTTACTATCAATCGACTACCACTCGAGATGCAAGTGGACGCTATCAAGTTAGATTGCCTTTAAAGCAACCAGCCGAAAATTTAGGAGAGTCTCGGACAAAGGCTGTTAAAGTATTGAACAGTCTGTCTAAACGATTGTTATCTGATCCTCAGTATGAAAAGGCTTATCAGAAGTTTATGGAAGAATACAAGGAGTTGCAGCACATGACCCTCGTTCCAGATTCCACTCCAGAACCTCAACATGTTTATTATTTACCACACCATGGAGTGTTACGGGACAACGATCTCAATCGGATTCGAGTTGTATTCAACGGCTCAAGTCGGACACCGACAGGATACTCGCTGAATGATATATTGTTTACCGGGGCAAAGCTACAAATCAACCTATTTGACGTCCTAATCTGGTGGCGCAGATTCCAGTTTGCCTATTCGTTCGATATGATGAAGATGTATCGACAGATCTTGATACACCCAGAGGATAGAGACCTTCAAAGAATTCTGTGGATCCTGCAATCGGAGGGTGTTCTTACCATTCAGATCTTTCAATTGAATACGGTTACCTACGGTGAGATTTGTGCACCTTTCCTAGCCCTTCGAACGATCATACAACTCATCAAGGATGAAGGAATTAAATACCCTCTGGCAATTCCCGTCTTAGAGAAAGGACGTTACATGGATGACGGTTTTGGAGGCGCAGACACAATTGAAAGAGCACAAGAAATTGTCAAGGAAGTGATTGGCATTTGCGATGCAGGATGTTTTCCGCTTCATAAATGGGCTGCAAATCACCCAGAAATTCTTAATTGCATCCCTCCGGATAAACAAGCTATTTCTTCGACAGTGAAGATAAATGAGAATGAGTTCGTCAACACATTGGGATTATGTTGGAACCCTTCTACTGATACTTTCCATTTCACTATTGAAATTCAAAAGCCTAATGTACTTTCGAAAAGAACAGTCATGTCGGTCATCGCTAAGATATTCGACCCTCTTGGTTTACTAGCGCCTGTGATTATTCCTGCCAAAATTCTTATCCAGGAATTATGGACTCTCAAACTTGGTTGGGATGACCCTTTACCAGAATCGGTAGCTTTCAAATGGAACCAGTTTGTCGATCAGCTACAAAAGGAACATAAGATAGCCATTCCTCGCTGGATCGGTGGGACATCGGATTACCACATCGAAATCCACGGCTTTTCCGACGCTTCTCTGCATGCAATGGCAGCCGTTGTCTTCGTACGAGTCACCGACGCTAACGGAGTTACCAGAGTCACATTGTTGTGCGCCAAAACGAAGGTCGCTCCTTTAAAACGGCTGACTATTGCACGCCTGGAACTTGAAGGAGCAGTTCTGCTCACGAAATTAAGTTCGCATGCATTGAAAGTTCTCGAATGGGAAAACCTACCGCTTATCTGTTGGATAGATTCTGAAATTGCAGGTACCTGGATTAAAGGTCATCCATCTCGTTGGAAGGACTTCGTCCACAATCGAGTAGTCTTCATTCAACAAACTTTACCACACGCCCAATGGAGATTCGTTCCAGGTAAAGATAACCCTGCTGATTGTGCAACACGAGGGTTGACACCCGCTCAGCTTCAAGAATATACCCCTTGGTGGCAAGGACCACATTGGCTTGCAAAACCATCTTCTTTCTGGCCAAACGAATCACGAACTCCCTCTCTCGACGCCAATCTGGAAGAACGACCAGCTAAGGTCGCCACCATCTCCAAAGACTGCGGTTTGGAGTTGTGGGATCTTATCCATCGATATTCAGACTTGACTCGTTTACTACGAATCACTGCTACTTGTATGAGAGCTATCGCTCGCTTCCGGCAATCAAAGGAGACACTCTCCGAGACGCCCCTGACTCCTCAAGAGTTAATTCAAGCTAAACTCTTTTGGATAAAAGCCGTACAACAAGCGTACTTTAAACACGACTTGCAAACCTTAGTTTCGGGACGATCTCTCGATAAGACTAGCCCACTTTTACGACTAACACCCAAATTGGACTCAGACGGGTTTTTACGTGTAGGCGGACGTCTACATTCTGCCTTTCTGCCTATGAACACTAAACATCCGTTCATTTTGCCGAAAAACTCCCCTCTTACTACACTCATTATCGCTAATGCACACTTGCGTACGATGCATGGAGGTACGCAGTTAACTACAAACTCAATTCGAACGGAATACTGGATAGTAGGGGGACGTGCTCCCATACGCTCCTTCATTCTGAAATGTGTTCGATGCGCTCGTTTTCGTCAGATAAGAGCACAGCAATTAATGGCCCCGCTGCCAATAGAAAACTTAACGCCATCTCGGGCATTTTTGCATTCTGGGGTTGATTACGCAGGACCGTTTGTCCTTAAGACTTGGAAGGGAAGAAACGCCAAGACTTACAAAGCATATATAGCGCTATTCGTTTGCCACTCTACCTCGGCAGTTCACCTAGAACTCGTGACAGACTACTCTACTGATGCTTTTATTGCGGCCTACAAACGCTTTACTGCAAGAAGGGGAATATGTGCAACCCTGATGAGCGATTGTGGCACAAATTTCAAAGGAGCTGATTCCGAGCTCAAAAATCTATTCTCGTCTTCCTCAAAAGAATTGGGGAACTTGGCTACGCTACTTGCCAATCACGGAACGCAATGGAAGTTCAATCCTCCCTCTGCACCTCACTTCGGAGGTAAATGGGAAGCTGGAGTTCGTTCCGTTAAATTTCATCTCAAGCGAGTCGTTGGTGACAGATTGCTTACCTTCGAAGAGATGAACACTTGGTTAACTCAGATTGAGGCTACTCTCAATTCTCGACCTCTCTGTCCACTCACGGATGATCCTGAGGATCTGAATGCTCTAACGCCTGGTCATTTCCTGATAGGAGATGCTCCATCGATTATTCCCGAACCGTCTCTGGAAGCGGTTAAAACATCACGATTGTCACGATGGCAACTGATTAGACAAATGTTGGACAGTTTCTGGACCCGATGGTCTAGCGAATGTTTGCAACGTTATCTTTCCATTTACAAATGGAATAAAGAAACTCCTTCGTTGAAGGTTGGATCTCTCGTATTAATAGTCGATGAGAGATACCCTCCATCGAAATGGCCTTTAGGCCGAATCGTTGAAACATTTCCTGGAAGCGACAGCCACATCCGAGTGGTCTCCGTTCGAACTCAACACTCCGTATTAAAGCGACCGATAGTTAAGATTTGTCCTCTACCTATTTCAACCGACGTAATGTAAATATTCGTTGACTTTAGTCAACGAAGGCGGGGAGGATGTTTAGATATTAGTAAAAGAGCGAAAGAGAAAGAGATAGGAAAAGCGTTCGGGTAGCAACGAGGGCGAGGGGAGCGCGGCGCGGAAAGAGCAGCCGATTGTTTTTTGTCGTTGCCGGTCCGTGCTTGCGGCGACACACGATCGCGAGCGTCAGAGCGTCTCGAAATTCGGAAGCGGAAGCATCGTTTCGCGAATCGATTAATTTCACGTACGGCGTCGCCGTTAATCCCGCGCGTGTAAATGATATCCGTCTCAATCATCTCGTTAGTTGTGTATCATACTCGCGCGTGCCTGTTCACGAACTTAGTGAAAAGACTAATTACAATCCCGACCTTCGGCGTTACATGAAGCGATACGTCGATTACACGGCGAGGAAAGAGCCGACGCCTGCCACGGCGAGGATTTCGAGGATACATCCTGGATTGTCACCTGCCTTCGATAGCTGAGTGCATCAACGCTAAGTACCTCTGTACATTCTTTCCGAATACTCGGATAAGTGCGTCTAACGCATCTCGTTAACTCTCTTCCGTCGTACGACGGATAAGTAAGTCTCACGACTGACCTACGACAAACATTCGTTAGATTCTCTTCACAGAAATAACGTGCGGATTCGGTTATCCATTTACTTAAAGGCCCACGCGGTGTGACCGCGTTAAAGACATCTATGAACGTTCTCAGATCTCGCTATTCAATCATATTAACTGCGTGAATTCACATTAAATCGTATCGTTCTCGTGTGTTTATTCTTGGCTTTCGCCGTTCACGTTTGTCCTTCCGACATTCCACGTACCGAAGGAACATATGCGAAATACCTCATATTTACGATTGCGTGTTGTTTATCAGTTACATAAATACGTAGAATCTCGTTGCGAGCATAATATTTCGATTAAGATACAATAGCGTTAAATCATTTTCGAACCTATCTTCTTAATTTGCGTATGTAATATGATACTCTGATTTCCCGCTCTATTAAAATTTGTCTCGATTTGCGGATTAAGAGATAACCATCGTTATTGTTTTTACTTACATTGCGTTCAGAGCGATAGCTCTGACGACTGATTATTTATGTCGCGTCTTATAATTTATGTAATTAATCTAAGGACTATTCACGTTATTTCAACCCTATTTTCGATGTGACTGGCGTTTCATTCCCCTGCTTTGCGTGACTTTCTGCGATCTCCAGTGTACAATAAATATTTACGCTCAAAAACTAAGAACCTATCGATTTAATTTATTTTGTACACACTTTAAAAACAACCGGGATTCGTGTTCTTTTGCGCGAGCCGGCTTCGGTTGACTGAAAAGTCATACCATTTCAAACAAATACACTCAGGCAGAAACCCGGAGAGAGCGCAAGAGCATTCGGATTAGAACAGACAAACTAGCCATGGAGCTATACGACTCCATGATAGAAGGAAGAGATCACACTATAGAAAGCAAGCGAACTATATTAGACACGATTCAACAACAGGCATTGCAGAATTTCCAAATAGGATTGAGAGACGAGATCAAGTTACTCGTCCGAGCTCAGCATTTTGCAACCTTGCAAGAAGCGATTGCCGCAGCGAGCGCCGAAGAAAAGGTAAACGGACCGAGTGGCAATTCGCCACGTCCCAAAAATAATTACGCGCACGCACCGCAACCGCGAGATAACCGATCAACAATACAATGCCAAAAATGCGGAAAGTATGGGCATCTCGGAAGGGACTGTCGTACTAGTAGATACGCGAACCGTTTCTCTCTACCGAAACCCGATAGGACACCCCGCGTAAATGCGATAGACAAATTCTGCAAATACTGTAAGAAAGCAGGACACATACGCGAGGAGTGTTGGCTATTAAATGGTCGACCAAATAAAGAAAAAACAAACCATGACAAATCTAATAATTCACGAGGACCGAATAAAAATTATCCGAAGACGAATGGCCCGAGAAAAAAGAACAGTAATTCAGCCGCGAATAGCGATGAGGAAGACAAAGAGGACACAAAGCAGTTCCGACCTGCGATAGAGTATCAGATGTCACACATGACTAACAAGCCGCAAAAGCATACAGGGCTGGACCTAATCACTCTGCCCATGCAAGAAGCAAAGCGCGAAAAAATAAATTTGCTGTTCGATACCGGAGCGGCCGTATCAATGATAAAAATAAAGCATTTGAAAGGCGAAACAATAATAGAAAAAGATCAAATAGCCCTTACAGGAGTAACAGGACATAAAGCTCACACTATAGGAAAATTTAAAGCCACTATCGACTTGAAAGATAGAAAAATTGAGCATACGATATATGTCGTTAAGGATGATTTCCCGATAGAATATGACGGGATATTAGGAATAGATTTCATAAAGAAACATCGAGCGTCATACAGCTACGAATCGAACTCTATACAAATAGGGAATAACACATTAAAATTGTACCCGTACAAGAAAATGATCTTAAAGCCACGAAGCGAGACAATAATACAAGTAGCGACCGATAAAAATTCGCTAGGAATAATACAGGCAGAGGAAACGATGCCAGGAGTGTTCATAGGAAACTGCCTAGTAATGCCAGAAAACTTTCTATGCCCGGCAAGCATATTAAATACAACCGAGAAGACAGTCGAAATGCTAATGCCGCAAGTAACATTAGAAGAGCTAGAGCAGGAAGAAGCCGAAGAGATAGGAGTAAATCAAGTAAACCATACAGAAGAAACAATACCGCGTAGCGAAAAAGTCGCAGGTTTGATACGCACGCAACACTTGAATGAAGAAGAAAAGAAGACCATTATGGAGATTTGCCGAGATTTTAGCGACGTATTGCACCTGGAAGGAGAACCACTGACATGCACTAATATCGTCGCGCATAAGATTCCAATGAAGGAAGGCAGCGTACCGGTCAACGTCCGACCGTACCGCCTGCCAGAAAAGCACAAGGAAGAAGTGAATAGGCAAGTAAAGGAGATGTTAAAAAATAAGATCATTAGGCCTAGCACGAGCCCATGGAATGCGCCGTTGCTAGTAGTCCCGAAGAAAAGAGACGCATCTGGAAAACTAAAATTGAGAGTGGTAATAGACTTTCGGTTCGTAAATAATCTAACGGAGGGAGATTCCTTCCCATTGCTAAACATAACCGATATCCTAGACCAACTAGGAAATGCGAAATATTTCACCACGTTAGACCTCGCCTCGGGATAGCATCAAATCCCGATGGCAGAAGAAGATAAGGAAAAAACAGCGTTCTCTACACAATACGGACATTATGAGCATAATCGAATGCCCTTTGGACTGAAAAAGGCCCCAGCGACATTTCAGCGAGCGATAATAGCAGTTCTAGCAGGACTAGTAGGATTGCAATGCTTAGTATACCTAGACGATATAATCGTATACGGAGCAAGTTTACAAGAGCACAATAAGAGACTAATAGAAGTGTTAAAAAGACTGAGAAAATATAATCTTGAAATTACAGCCCAATAAATGCGAATTCCTTCGGAAAGAAGTGACGTATCTCGGACATGTAATAACAGAAAAAGGAATCGCACCAGACCCCTCAAAACTAGAAGCAGTAAAAAGCTTCCCGAAACCAACCAAGGTAAAAGACATTCAGGCTTTCGTAGGATTAGCCGGATATTACCGAAGATTCATTAAAGATTTCTCAGCGATCGCCAAACCACTCACAAAAATAACCAGAAAAGATACCAAATTCGAGTGGAAAGCAGAACAGCAGAACGCATTTAAAATACTCAAAGAAAAATTAACTACAGCACCGGTATTAAAATACCCGGACTTCTCCCAAGAATTTGTAGTGACGACAGACGCGTCGGATTACGCAATCGGAGCCATACTGTCACAGGGAAAGATAGGTCAAGATCAACCCGTGGCGTATGCGAGCAGAGTACTATCTAAAGCCGAGCAAAATTACAACACTACTGAGAAAGAACTATTAGCGATAGTATGGGCGGTGAAACACTTCCGACCATACGTCTATGGAACAAAGTTTACGATAGTGACAGACCATAAATCATTGGTCTGGTTATTTAACGTAAAAGACCCCGGATCACGATTAATCCGATGGAGATTGAAATTAGAAGAATACGACTACACTATCGTACACAAAGCCGGTCAAGAGAATAGAAACGCTGACGCGCTGAGTCGGCATGTGCCGACAGATATCAATAAGATAGAGAAAGAAGAGAACAACGACCAGGAGAACGAAAGAAAGTACACAGAAGAAGAGAAACAACGTATACTGTATGAATATCATGATGCACCTTTAGGAGGACATCAAGGAATGGAACGCACCATAAATCGAATAAGATTGACGCGCGCATAATTGGAGAGGGTTGTTGTGCCGCGCCTTGGATCGGGGATCGAGACCGGCACAGGGTTCTTGAGATCCGCCGGATAGGAGGATGAGAGGACACTTATTGGATTTTGCAGTCGAGTTGAATAACCAAATAACTTTATTATCACACTCGTTGACTTTCGCTACCCTGACTTGCGGGTTACAATAGCTTATTCATACGTCGACTCGCGGTACGCGCTCTGTTCTTAGACTGCCCGCCGTTCCTTGGAAAGGCGGGCGTTTTATCGCCTCCGTGTTGCTGACTTAGCAGTCAGCGCGTTTGATTTTAGGATCGGAGGTTAGCGATCGGAATGCCCAAATGCCCGCGACTCGTGCTGGCCTTCGTGTCAGCGGTCCTCGTCGCTAGGGTCGAGTTTCTTACCGGCGGCTACTCGTAGTTTGCTAGGTGCATTACTTAATATATAATACGTTGTGCGCTCACAACAGGGTTAACCCGAGACGTCGAAGATTACATTAATAAATGCGAACTATGTCAGAAGAACAAGCTATCGCGGAAAAATAAAGCACCTTTAGTAATTACAGACACCGCGGATAAACCGTTCGAAAAATGTGCCTTAGATATAGTAGGACCCTTGACAATGACCGAAAACGGAAATAAATACATCCTCACGTTCCAGGATAATTTATCTAAATTTAGTAAAGCGATACCCGTACCAAATCAAGAAGCGAATACGATCGCGAAAGAATTTGTGACAAAGATAATCTTTGAATACGGGATCCCAGAAAAAGTCCTGACGGACCGAGGAACAAATTTCCTCAGCGAAATATTTAAAAGTACTTGCAAATTACTAAAGATAGAAAAGATCCAAACAACGGCGTATCATCCTGAGAGCAATGGAGCATTAGAACGCTCTCACAGGACACTAGCAGAATATCTGCGACATTATATTAACGCGGACCAGACAGATTGGGACGAGTGGATTCCCTATGCTATGTTCGCGTACAATACGACGCCGCACACGGCAACGGGTTTTACACCCTTTGAACTAGTATACGGGCACCGAGCGACACTGCCCACGGCACTGTCGCAACCACCGAAACCAACGTATACTTATGACGATTACGCGCAGGAATTGAAAGAAAAATTAAGAGCGACACAACGAGTTGCAAAGGAACATTTGCGAAACGAAAAATCTAAGGCCAAGGAGACGTACGATAAAAAGACAAAAGAAATCAATTTCCGAGTGGGAGACAAAGTTCTCTTGCACGACGAAACGGTGCGTAGAGGGAGATCGAAAAAATTAGAATCCCCGTGGATAGGACCGTACGAAGTAATTGAAAAACACTCAGACGTCAATTACACGATTAAAAAGGGACGGAAAACCACACGAGTACACGTAAACCGATTAAAGCCCTTTATAGAACAGTAAAAAACGCAAAAGAAAACAAGTAATAGGAAATAGGCGGTAGAAATAGGTAAAATAGATTAAAATAATAAGGCACTTACCGAACATTAGCATGCTAGACCATTCGCACGGTACGACGCCCGGTGGCCACATCCACCGTGACCTTTAACGGCCTGATAAGCGTCCAAGTACCTGGTGGTGTTAGGGCCGCTTCCACATAAGAGGGAGGGGGCGAGCGAGACGAGGAGGGCCCCGCACACGCACCGGTAGACGCACTAGGCGCACTAGTAGGCGCATTGCGCAAAGTGACGGCACCCGCTCGCGCCGCCCTCAACCAGTAAGATCGCATACAGGCGTCGCAAGACGCCGGCGCGAAATATAAATTACATTGAATACACCTCATATTAATTAATTACAAATTAACAAGCCAAGAAAAGTGCTCAGAGCCACGTCTCAAGAGCAACTAAACGCGCGATGAGAGACAAAACGCTAGGAGAAGGCATAACTAAGCCAAGATAAAAATTCAAAGAAAGGTAACATGAGTCCTTATCTTGCAGGACGCTGATCGTCGTCCAGCACTTCGCGAAAAAAGCGAAACCCGAGACAGTACCATCGTACGAAATACGACAATTCAGCAATGAGCCGGGAATATACTTTGAGAGAATAGGACAACTACAACAAGTAGAAGCCACCTGGAAATTAGCGATTAAAATCGACGTAGCAGCTCTAGGAAACAGGTACCACCAACTCCAAGAATTTTTGCAGCAAACCGAAGAGGTATGCAAAACGATACTCGCAAAAGACACGCAGCAGACGTGCAAAAATATTCTCCGTACGATAGAGAAGAATAACGAAAAATTAACGCAGCTATTAACGCGATTACAAACGATATACAAAACAAATGATAACAAACGAGGGTTAATAGACGCAATTGGCTCGATCAGCAAAACGCTGTTCGGCACTATGGATGCCGACGACGCGAAAAATATAAAAGAGCAGCTTGAACTGATACAAAATCAGCAACAGACTCTACGGCACACCGCGAAAAATCAATTAAAGGTGATAAATGCTACAATAGGCCACATGGAGGCCTTAGAAAAATCGTTATGTCATAACGAACAACTGCTGACGAACGTCACGGCACGAATACAGCTGAGCACAGCCATGTATGCCAGAAGAGAAGCAATAGACGAACAGTTATTAATACTAACCGCAATTACGGAAGACTTAATAGAAGACGTAAAGGACACGATCGATTACCTTACATACACGCGAGAAGGAATTATACTCACCCGCTTACTGCCGATAGAAAGAATAATAACAGAATTAAAAGAGGCAACGTCGCAATTGACACGAGGATCTCATTTCCCATTTAAAGTCAGAATAGGGGATTGGAACGATATACAAAGCTACGTAGAAATCAACGCATACTACGATAACCCGAATATCTATACGATAATTAAATTTCCCGTGGTAGCATACCCCGCGTACGAAATTATAAGGACGACGCCATTACCTGTCCACCACCATGCTAACATTTTTACATTTCTACGAGTCACCCATAACATCCTAGCGATAGACAAAGAAAATCACAACTACATAACGTTAGAAGAACGCGATCTAAATACTTGTAAACGAAATGGAATAAAATATATATGTAACCGAAACTACCCTGTATACCGTATAAAAGCCGACGCACCATGCGAGGTGCAAGTTTACGTAAAAACGCCGGGATATGTAAACACCTGCGAGAAACGGCGATTATTGTCGAATGTAACCGTATGGATAAATCTTATCGAACCACAAACGTGGCTATACTCAACACCGAAAAAGCAAAAGCTGACAATACAATGTAACGAGCAGATAGAACAAAAAATAGAAATTGCACGAACAGGAAAACTAAGTATCAACGAGAATTGTAAATTAACCACACCCGACATTATTATAAAAACGAAAAAACAAAAGACTATGAAACAAATAGAAATACACTTAGCAGATTTTAACCTGACACTAACACACGACAACAAAAACACTAACGAACAGGCGCAAAAAGAAATTAGATTAGAACCCGTAATTAGAAATCCGAACGAATTAATGGAACTAAGCCTAGACATAAGTGATATCAATAAAGATTTAGAAAATTCCCAAGACACCCTAATAAAAAATCCCTATGTTATATACCCCGTAGGATCGACACTTGCTATAATCGTAATAATAAGCGTAATAGGAATAAGTATCTGTATAATAAAAAGAAATAAGAAACAAGCAAACGCCCGAACGCACATGCAGAGCGATCCAGCGATGTTATATTAGAAAATAAGAAAATGTAACCTAATAAAAAGAATAAACCACACTAATAGAAATAGGATTAGAATAAGCAGCGAAAATTGTAACGAAAACTACAGACCGTAGTTTCCTTCTCTCAAAGGGGGAGGGATGTTGCGGCCCCAATTATCATAATAAGAAATAAGATAAATACTAAGAACGACCGAGAGAATAACATTAAGCAACGCGACCGAAAGACCGAGAGTATTACGAAAGCGCCGAATCAGCACGAGAGGAGTTGCGCGATCGTCCCACATACGATCGAGCAACTCAGCAATAACGAAGGACGAAGGAGATAATAAAAGGAAGCGAGAGATGAAGACGAGAGGGTTATTGGAGTATCGGAAGCAACGGACGTTCCACGTTTTCACGCGAATAATCTCTGTACGCAAAGTGATCAGTAAAGTTATCATTTATTATAAAAGTGTTGTGTTTAAACCCCTTTCCATCTTCCTCGTGGAGCAAAGATACCCCGTGTCCGCACGACGGGCACAACATTATACTATGTGGGAAAAGGAAATAAAACAGTTATATTTGTATACATCTATAGTTTATTTTAAAAAAAAATCATACATATTTCTGGTGTCGCGACCACCAGTTAGATATTTTTAATACATTTTGTAACGCGCAATTCTTTACATGTTTTTCACATCTTATAGTATTAGTAACATCTAGATTATTTAAAGATTCGATATCTTCATAATCCGCATCCAAAGTCTCAATGTTTAGATTTTTTCTCGCTTTATTCTCAAGTAGATCCACCAGCCATTCTCGTTTCTGACATTACTTAACGTACACAAGAGTCGACCTCGTCACCCTCTCCAAGCACGGCCGATGTAATTAGATGTTTCGCCATGCTGTACGGTACGTTTCCATCCTCCCATCGTAGTCCATGGTGATTTGCAATCAACTAGGAAGCGCACGACTTGTCGGATTTCATGAGGAGACTCCATGGCATGAGACATGTAAAAATGTAATGCGCCAAAACGGCCCCGTTTCTCAGAACCGCCACCTCCTTTACGACAAATTTCATCCCGACGGTGAATCCCTGCAGATCGACAAACGTTGGTACGATCATGACGAAACGACGGAGCAATCTATAGCTTATCGTGGTACATCAGTGCCTCTTATATCGCAATATCCGCTGATATTGCAATTTACATGATTTTGCGCACTACGTTCGATAACGGACAGTATTCGATTACGCGATCATGTAAGACGAGACAATAGGCGGTAGTATTTGCCGGTACATTCTCTTTACAGTCAAATTCTATTCGCACATCCACGGTGGCGCTCTTGACAGATTCGTTTTGTCGCGAGCAATCAATGACAACAAAAGGTCCTTTTGTCAGGAATGTAACCACAGTGCAAAGCGTATCGAAGCAGTCGTATCCGTAATAAGTTTTACGAAAACGCGCATACATATCGAAAAGGACGGCGTATCGATTTTTGCCAAAATCCAGATTCAAGTCATCGTACGGATAAAATTCAGAGTTTAGATAAAGTTTCACGTTGGTCAAGTTACAGTCATCAAATACGCTAACATCTTGCGACATGATATTCTTGCGTTCGGTCTGCAGCGCAAAGATAACGTACCGCGGCTTCTCCAGCTGAGTCGCCGTTTTAACGGCCCACGAATGCTTGGTCGTGCTCTGTAACATAGGGTACTCATACAGATCCCACGAACGGAAACTAACACTAAGATATCGCCCGCTTTCCAAGGCCCGTAGCATGGATAGCTTATTGATCTCGTTTAATGTGACGTGAGGCATTCGCCACTGTACTTTAAACAATTCAATTTCCGGCTCCGTCGCCGGATTTCCCACAATGCAATTGTTATCGCTGCGCGCTCGTATCAAAATTAATTCGTGACGAGCGTTAACAACCACGCGTTTGTAATCCTCGCAAAAGCCCAACAATGTGTTGAGCGGTACGCAATAGTTGAAATATCCCTCCGGGTGAGAAATGTCCCATCCGGCATTTTGCATAATTTTTGCTTTGTCATTTGTAAACGATACGTAGTTCTTGATGGTACTGGTTATTCCAACGTTTCTGTTGCGATCAATCTCCACGCCATTGAGCTCGTATCGAATTTCGTCAAACATGAACGCCACGCAATTATTCGCAAGCATTGTCTCAGACTCGTCATTTTTTCTCTTTATCGTCAATCTTCCTTCAACGTAGAGAAAGCTCTCGCACGGCAACGTGTATAAATCCTGCTGTTGTATGGGTATTCTTATCTCATCGTTATGTCCAAACGTTGTGTTGGCGTACGGATTGTACGTGTGTGTCTCAATCTTGACGACGCTGTCGTCAAAGATCGGTTCACCTCCAATGTTTAAGATATTAGCCATTTCGTACGGCGAAACCCAATGATTTCAAAAATTCGACGTTCGACGCGGTGAGTTTCTTCTTTGGCGATCGGATTGTCTCTCTAATTTTGTTTCTCGTCTGTTGCACCTGCTCAGCTTCGTTCAGTACGAGCATCTCACGTTATCGCTGTCGTCTTCGTACATGCAGTCTAACGGTGATCTCCTCTCCACGAAAATCAATCAATCGACCGTCCTGATCCACGACGCGAAGCGTCAAGTCCGAAATGCTCCGTACGATGATCGGAAGGTAAATGATCTGTGCCGGCGTTTCCGATATCTTATATCCAGGAGGCACACTCGGTGAAAACTCGTGTATCGTGTGCACGTGCTTGTCGTTGCTGTACGCACCCGCGGTCACGTTACACTCTATGCGAATAATGTTTACGTTGATGATATTTATCGGAACATCCGATTCGTGCCATTGTCGCGACTCTAGCACGCGATTCGCTGAAAATCCCAGCAGCGATCCAATGTTGTTCGGTTTGGTGAAATTTATCCGATAAGCGCACTTGATCTCGCTCTTCATCGTATTGTTATTAGCCCGAATAACAATCAATGGGTGCGGTTCATCTTCGTTTGTCGAGACAATATTGGATTGGTTCCATAAAAGAGCGCGTTTCAGATACATGTCTATATCACGCAGTTCGTACGATCCTTCGGGAATGGTAATCTCCTTGTTGTCGTCATCGTCATCGTCATAGTAGAATTTATTGTTCGACGAATTTACATTTGGTATCGTGTTATAGGTTTCAAAATCTGTCAGACCGAGCTCGTAATCGCCATCGCTCAAATCCACGGCGGGAAAGTAGCTCACCGCGAGGATGCTGCTCTTGCCGGTGAGCGTAAATGTCAGTGACATGTTTGAACGAATACTGAGATTAAACATCGTAACGCCGGTCTTTAAATTGATTGTCAACCGACTGTAGAAAGCGCAGACACAGTTGTCCGCAATTGCTCTGATCGTAGCGCTGAAAAGGCGTGCGATTGTACTCTATCTTCGTCACGCTCGGTTCGAAATATCGCACCAATTCTTTCGGCGGTCGAAGATTGCCGAAACTGTCGAAATATATGGCACGATCTCCCCTCTTCGCGTACGCCACCCAGTGAGTACCGGGTCCCTCAGCATTATCCAAATTCACGATACCGCTCTCGTTTCGACGTATACCGCCGATCGGTAACGAGTCGCGCATGAAAATACCTCTTAAAATATGGAATGCGCATACGTTTTGCAAGTTGTTGCAATTGCACGTTGGTAGTTACACCCTTGGGGATTTTTAGAGTCTCTTCGACGTTTTTTTTTTTCTCGAGACTCCCCGTCCGCGTTTGTACGGAGCGAGATAAAGTCCGTGACCTTCCATGGCGCGATTGTGACGTTGCATCTCTTCCAGCTGACAGTCGCGCGGCTTTGTTATCATTCACGGCCTTTGCGACTCCCGCCGCTCCACCGACCAACGAACCGAGAACCCCCAACAACGGAAGGATCGGTAGGATACCGCCGCGTTTCGCTACCGGAAGTATTCGCTTGTTCTTCTTCTTTTTCTTCGTTTTCAAACCCATACCGAGTTTCGTTTTAGCCTTCATGGCCGCCCAGACGGCTGTAGCTGCAGCTCTCTCTCCGAGAGTCGAATCGTTCGCGGTGACACGTTTTCGCGCTTTCGCGGCGAGTATATTGTCTGCCACGTGTCGTTCTGCGAGATCGTTGCTACGCGAGTAGGCTATGTCGTGCTCGCGGCACGCTGCGTCCAATGGATTGATACCCCGATCACCTCTTGCCAATCGTGTTTCTAAATGAGTTCCCGGACCGCAAAATTGATAGCCGGGGATATGTAATTCGATCGGAAGCGCATTTATCGCGCGATTCAGCAGACCTCGACCTATCTTCGGCGGCATTCGCCGCAGTTTTTTATCAACGGTGGCGGACCGTCGATGTGCGTTTGCTGACTCGGCAAATTATAATGTTTTAAACAGCGACGATATTGCTGAACCTCCGAATCTGCCTTGATATGTTCGGGAAGCTTATCCCACAAGTAATCTATGTAATTATAAAACTGTCGTAGTAGAATGACCTTTGGTATATACTTCAACTGCTCGGCGGTTAAATCGTAAATATCGCTGTTATCCGACACGAGCAAAAACATTTTAAAGACTGAGCATCTCAGCTCTACGCGCCTCTATAAATAGGCCAGCTTTCTCGATACTGTTTTTCATTCGTTGTGGAGGGGAGGTAAAATGCGGTTCGTACGACAATCGCGGACGATCAAAGTGACAAACTTTGACGATAGGATACAGTTAACGAAAGAGGTACGCAAACATGGAGACGTGCTACCGATTTCTATACGCGGTATCATCTGCGGTCCGTCGAATTGCGGCAAGACAAACGTCTTGATAAGCTTGCTGGAAAGTCCGCACGGTGTACGTTTCGAGAACGTGTATGTGTACTCGAAATCGTTGCAACAACCGAAATATCGATATTTGGAGAATATACTAACACCGATAGAAGAGATTGGCTACTTTACGTTTTCGAATAACAGTGACGTCATTCCACCGAGCGAGGCGCTCCCGAATTCTATTTTTATCTTTGATGACGTGGCGTGCGACAAGCAGGATACGATAAGAGAATACTTTGCAATGGGCCGGCACGCGCACGTTGACTCCTTCTATCTTTGTCAGACGTATGCAAAGATACCGAAGCATCTGATACGAGACAACGCGAATTTATTGATTCTGTTTAAACAGGATGGTACCAATCTGAAACACATATACAACGATCACGTAAACACAGATATGTCTTACGATGATTTCAGTAAATTGTGTCATACATGTTGGCAACAAAAGTATGGATTTGTGGTGATAGACAAGGACAGCGCGATTTCGAATGGTCGATACAGAAAAGGATTTAACGACTTTGCGATACCGAAACGTGCTTAGTTGTCGTCGACGCGTCGATTGAACAACGTTATCGCAACATGGACAGCGGCGAGGAGATTAGAGAGCGCGAGAGGATAGCAAATCAAATTGCGAAAAACGAGCAATTCGATTCGCAAAAAGTATCACGCCTTGAAAAACAGGTAAAATGGAGGAAGATATCGCGTTGGAGAGACACTTTAAGCCCATCATCGAGCCTCTAAGGCAGATTGCCGAAAACACCGTTGGCAAGGAATCTGATGTGTCAAAGATTGAGAATGAAACGGCGTGGGAAGACGAAGAGCCAAAGCTCAAACGAAAACGACCAAACGCCTCGTTTAACGACTCTGTAATGGCTTCAACTCCGGTTACGTTGAAACGATCGATAAATATGCCATCTAATTTGAGCGAAATATCCAAAATTTTACAACCGCGTAAATCGAAAGATTCATTGAATGAACCACCGATAACCTCAGCGCCTTCCGTGCAACCCCCAATGGTCAAATCACTCGCAAACGAGGATGTTTTCGAAACCACGGATGACTCACTCGTGACGTCTGTTCGGGAGCAGTTGCAAACATCTGAGGGTCGAGAAATGTTGCGAGATCGCTTGGGTCCATTGAGCCATAAGTACGTCGGGGCAGTTCTCAGTGGCGATCAAGAAAGCGGTATAGACACCGTATACGGCGTTTATTTCAGCAACGATGGAATGATGCTAGGTAATAAACGTTTTGACGTGGACAACGCGGACAACATAATTATCAACGGCACTACGATACGCTGGCACACGCGGTCTTTACGAGTTGATCTTTAAGAAACTTCCCGATTACGACATCTACACGGAGGATGACATGCAAACATACAAGAGCATTCTGTTGACGACGAGTGCTCATAAACGCAATTACGATGCTCATGCTCAAATAAATGGCAACAGAGGACCCAAATACACAAATATAATCGCGCCGTTGATTTCGGGTAAAATAGCTGGAAAAGGTATACCGCGTGCCATGACATTAAACGGCAACAAGATCGATCATATAATTGCACCGCTGATGTCGGGTAAAAAAGCTGGAAAAGGTATACCGCGTGCCATGACATTAAACGACAACAAGATCGACTATGTTCATTGGGACGATCCCAACGAGCTTGTAGATCGTCTTCCGATTGCTCGAAGCTTCGCGCCTTGCCGGTCACACCGGTCACGATAACGAGATCCTGTCGATTATCGAGGAACTTCGCGAGGCTGGACTTATTATAAATTAAACCGCGCGTCGGCGAGTCATTCAATCAACATCGAAATGCCGATCAACAAGTTTGGTATATCGCTCGGAAGAGGCGGTGCGGAACCGTACTATCAATGGAGAGGATTAATCAGAAATTACGTGCGCGATAACGCTCTTTGCGTGGTCGCCACCGACTTTGACGCGAAATCGCGCAAGATTCGACGGATAGCGCCGCCTGTAGATGATGGCGATGCGGCCAATAAACGTTACGTGCAGCAGAGCGTGCAAATTTTGAAAGATCGGCAGGATGAAATCGAGAGAAAGATGGTTGCATTCCAGAATGACAGTGCAAATTACCTTAAACGAACTTCAAAAGATGATTCAAGAAGTAATTATCGCGTATCATCGCGAATAGATAAGAACGTACATCTGATCTCTGCGTCAGTTGCGCGTCATCGTCATGGCTAGTAAGAAGCAATCAACTGAGAAACGGAGGCTGGTGGAAGAATTACACGCTCCTGCGAGAAGAAATTTTTCGCGAAGACGCGTCATAGTGCGCGGATACGATGACCTGTGGCAGGCGGATGTGGTCGAGATGCGCCCATACACGCGATTCAACAGAGGCTACCACTACATACTCACCGTTATCGACGTGCTGAGTAAGCACGCATGGGCCGTACCGCTCAAGGCCAAGAGCGGAACCGAGGTTACTACGGCGATTGCGAAAATAATTCGAGACAGCGGAAGATGTCCGAAAAATCTGCAGACTGACAAGGGCAAAGAATTTTACAACGCAAACGTGCAGAAACTCTTGAAGAAACATAATATCAATCACTATTCGACCTATTCCGTAATGAAGGCATCGGTCGTCGAACGATTCAATCGCACGCTCAAGAACGACATGTGGAAAATGTTTACGCTCAATGGAAATTACAAATGGATCGACTCGCTGCCGGGTCTCGTATCGGATTACAACGCGCGAAAGCATCGAACTATCGGCATGCGACCTATCGATGTTACCCCCGCGATCGCCGACAAGCTCCTAACAACGGTGTACAGTCACGTAAAGATCGCTGCTCCCGCGCGATTCAAAGTAGGCGACTCGGTACGCGTGAGTAAATTCAAGACAATCTTCGAGAAAGGATACACGCCAAATTGGACCACGGAGGTGTTTAGAATCGTCAAAGTGCAGAAAACTAATCCCGTGACGTATCTGTTGGAAGATTCCTGCGGAAAACCCGTCGCCGGCGGCTTCTACGAATACGAGTTACATCGCGTTGCTAATCCCGACGTGTATCTCGTTGAAAAAGTTTTGCGCAAAAGGGGGGATGAGGTTTATGTAAAGTGGTTAGGATTTGATAATTCACACAATTCGTGGATACACAAGAATAATGTATTGTAAAAAAAATTTATTACAATATAAAAACATATTATACATACAAATGAGTCATTTATTTTCATAAATATCTAAATGTAATTACAATATATATTTAAGGTATTTTATTATGCCCCCATGGCAACGTCTCGGTAGAACCGGGTATAATGTATCGTTTATCATCGTACGGACTTAGTGCTATTTTCGTTTCGGACACGGTGTACACCTCGTGTTGTTTGGATCTTATGCAAGCCTGCTGTCGCGTCATTTCAATTTCGTCGCGCAGACATCGCGTGTAATCGTCGAACGTTATCGACCTGGCTACGACGTTACTCTTAACACCTTTAGCCTTTTTCGTATCTTTCTTACCGTTCACTCGCAAGGCGTACATCTTTGCTCTAAGCCCGACAAATTCAGTCATTATCGCACCGTTGTTTTCGTCTTTCATCAAACCCGGAACTTTTTTATTGGCGAGTGGGATACCGTACGCATTATCGACCGCGTAATCGCTAGTGTCAAATCTATTAATGTCGCGCTTCATGGTGTCATACACATCGTCGCACTCGATGTGATAAATGAGACTGTCAGTATCAGTGTACGTGACTTTACACTTTTCGCGATACAACGGTAACATATACTCGTGATGAAATTCGTACAAACATGTCTTGGATATATCGAGGATGCACATACCCACGTAGATTGGTTTGTCGAACTTCACCTCGAGTTTTCGCATTTCTATCGCTACTAAATTCTCCGAAAAGACGCTTCGGCTATGAAAATTTGGTTTCGCGATCATTGCCTCCGCGCCGTATCTACCCTCCCAATGAGTCACGAGTCGCACGTCAACGTGATTCCGCACATTCTCCATGGTTTTGCCGAACACAGCGTTGTTCATCAATTTGTATAAATTTTTCTCGAAATCATTCTTGGCCAATGTTCTAAATTTCGTATTTAGTTCAATATAATCGCGAAGCCATGGAGATTGCGCGAATTTCAATATGCGGTGAATCTTTGATATACGAAGACCGTGACGAGTACACTGCTGCAGGTTGCGATAATGTATTACATAACGTTTCTTATCGTATAATGTTGCGAGGAGCTTGTTCTGCAGCTTACCGGGTGGTTTATCGCGCGTTGGGACAGAACGGTAGGTCAGTGTGCGCGTCGTGAAGATGTTGCGGATACTCCAAGTCGACTTCGAGAATGTAGCCTATCGAGGAATCCAACGCGATATCCATAACATTAAAATTGGTTACGTCGTCGACCCATTGAAAATCTGCATATGGCAATGGTTGACACATTGCCCAGCCGTATAAGTTGTTTACATCAAAATACATCAGATACGATGATGGTTTCGCTGGATCGTACGACTGCATGTATTTGTTGTTGGCCAGCGCGTATCTGTTCGAACATTGGCTCAAACCGCCGCGTATACCGCGTTCGATAAACATGACCATGTCAATGTCGGTGAGCAATTCGAAATTGATACGTGTATGCTTCAACATAGCATCCCACGTAAAACCCGGTAGAGTATAATAATAGGCGGGATCGAGTCCATAACTCGCGACGCAGCTATCGCGAAAATTTTCAAAGATATCGGCCAACAGCAAGACATCGGTTTTGAGATATAAATCGCTGTAGTCACCGAGCGTTCGAATGGAGAACCGCTGCCAGACGTTGACGGCGTGCGCGTAATCGCTCTCGGATACGGTGTCACCTGTCAATGAACTGTAAAACGAGTCGCGCGATGGTAAGCACGAGTCCTCCAACTTTTCGACGCAGTCAATGTACTCGTACGGAAATACGCCTTTTCGTGTCAACAAATCAAAATTTTCTGCGGATAATTTACAAAATTCGCGTTGCAATATTCGCAGTTTATCCTTGCTAAGATAAGATGCCAATTTGTCGAGACTAGCGGTGAGAAACTTGTACGAATCGATAAATCGCAATTTAACGCAAGTTTTCTTATCTTTATCTTCGGTGCTTTTAACGTTTTTCGTAAACGAAATGTATTTCTCTTTTGTAATTGGGAGTAAGTCTACATGTCCTTCGTATGCTGTTGCTATTTCCGTTATAATAAAATGCGCGTCGTAGCCTGATAAATTATGAAAAACTATGGGTATACAATGTGAATCTTTATAATTTAAGTTACAGTTTGAGTGCGCGGGACCTCTGTACTGACCGGTCAGATGACAATGATCGCGTACTCGCACGTCGTCTGGCTCGAACGGTTTTTCGCACACGTGACAGTGCGTTGCGCTGTTAAACTTTTCCCACTCGTCTCGCGTGAAATCCGCCATGGGCAAATTAGTGGACAAGATTGTCTTTACATCGTGAGCTAAACGTCTTAGCTCCTCGGCGAACCACGCGACGCAATCCTTATCGCGACGAAACCGATACATTGATAACGAGTCGTCGTACGAGCAACGCACGTAGTACCCTATGCTAAACACGCGATGATGTTGATACGTGTACCTGGACGTTTCCGGATCAGCTTCCATCTTCTCCAGGGTACATTCCAGGTCGGCGTATATGATAAACGGAACTCGTTCCTTCCTGTTGTGATTCTTAAAGGCCAACCACTTGTCGTTATCGCTCGGTAACTTGATCGCGCAGTCGTTCATCTCCAGACAGTCGACGGTGTGGGCTTCCAATTTCTCGCTCGTGTAGAAATAGTGTAAACATCTGTAAATAATGAAATTTTTTATATATTTTTTAAGTAAGATTTATTTTTATTATTTATTAGGACGTATACTCACCGATCGCAAAAGTATTTCCGACTATGGTGCGTGCTCAGTTGCGAGCTCACGAAGCGGGATAAGTTCTTGATCAATGCAAAATGTCCCACGTTGTCGTCATGCATGTACAGCAGATTTACATGTTGTCCATCTTTCTGTCGGTGAGCCGTATTGGCACGATAGCAAGTTCCTCGTTTTTTTTCTCGATGCCGTACACGTTGATGGAGATGTCATTGTAATTTTCAAAATTTTTAATTTGATCCAACGTCATTGGAAACTTAATGTTTGTAAGATTTAGCACCGACGTGTAATGTGGATATGACGATTCCCGTTCTGCATGTCTTTGGGCTTGGATGCAGAGCAGCCACCACTGACCATGCGAAACATGCATTGTCCATTGATCGCACGTTTATCACCGCTCTCTTCGTTTTAATTTCTCGCGGTATTTCCACAAAACACCCCGCGTGCAATGGATTGTACTTGTTTACGTTAACAGTCAAATTCAGTATACGCGACAACGCCCATCCGCTATCACGTTCCTGGAATTCCTCCAGCGATGCTAGGGTAGGCTCGATAACGCGTCGCTTGTACCACTCGCGCAGATCGGACATACGAAAGAGTTCACTGTTTCTCGTAGCGATACTTTTATTCGCGCGTTTGTCACCCGCAACAAATTCACCATTAAACATTGTATTTATCTTTACATTGTCATGTCGTTGCATGACGTTCCGCACATGAATGAGTACAATGTCTCTCGCATCTTTGAGAAATTGACGTGGGTCGATGTGTTTGGAATTTATCACCACACCGGTCAGTATACGACTTTCAAAAGCCGTATCTATCTCGCGCCATCTGAGTCCTGTCTCACTCGCACTGTATCCGGCACCCACATGCACGAAACGTTGACGTACCGAGTCTTTCAGACCTTCGAGTCGTGCGATACAAGCAATCAACGACTGTTTGAGACCGATCGATAATCGTGGCCGTTTAATTCGGCTTTGTTCTTCCAACGATTCGATAAACTCGTCGCATCGTTGCTCCCACGCGGCAAATTCTTCCCACGAATTTAAAAGGGCGGATTGCTCCAACAACTCTTGCTCCATATTATTGCACGATCTTACTCACGACTTCCAGTTCTCGACTACTGAGCGTATCCCCCCAGATTCGTCAATTTATATTCTACTAATGATGCATCGTTTCCTAGCATATTTAATTTCAACGTGATCTCAAATACGATTTGCAGTTTTGCACGTGTTCGATGAAATCATCGCGAGACAGCGTCTTGAAAACGATATCGCGCCATTGACTTTCGGTGATTTGATCTATATCAATGCAGCAGCCGTACATTGACCAGAAAAATGCAAAATTTGCAGTTTTTGCACGTGTTCGATGAAATCATCGCGAGACACGTCTTGAAAAAACAATATTTGATGCTATTGTCCGATGAGGTGATCTCATCACGTTCTAGACAACGATATCACATTTATGTGGATTGTGGTGGTGGTCCATCAGCAGCTGTATACATTGGCGCTATTTGCAAGATTCGCATTTTTGTGTACGTATAAATAGGTCTACGAGGATTCTAGCGCGCAGTCGAGAGTTAACTCGCGCATTGACACTGTGTGAAAAAATATGGACAACGCGGGAACAGACAAACGTTATTGCTCGTCGATTGTGCATAATCTTCGTGGCAGAGAGGTCGGTTTTCGAAACGTGCTCACTCGCACTAACAAGTGGTGCCCAACACATCACGCGTTGCAAAGATATCATATTATTGATACAAGTCTACCGACTCCGATTTGGCCTAATAACTTTCACATTATCATGTGTCGTGGCAGAATTAACGATTATTATGTATCGCGATGCAAGCCTGGAGATGATGAGTACGGCGATGATATATATGATGGCCATCGAGATGAATACTTATCTGAACGACTCATCTCACTACGCTCACGAATGTACTGTTTAGCAGGACATCATTGGCAGGACTATTATCATTATGAAGATGACCTTTGTGAGTTTATCCCTGAAACGCAAATAGCAATCCGCTACATGGAGTGGTGTCCTAAGCATCGTATCAGGGAGCCCAATTGGATTTGGGGAACATATATTTCGACAGAGGATGATGAGGAGGATGATTTATTTATTCCTACACGCGACTGGTAAGGTGTGACAGGTAGGTTAGTGAAATGTAACGTAGAGTTATTTTTAATATTTTTTCTTTCTGTTTAGTACCCCTATGCCCCATTATAGATGGTAATGGGTGCGGATCTGCAGTTGAAATGGTATGCTCGCAGCAGCAGCCGTACATTGGCGCTATTTGCAGATTCAATTATTGATTGTGAACTGTTGCTGCAGATAATATTATACATGGTGCATTATATGAGAAATAAATGTATATTAAAATGCATATCACTGTATCTAAAATTATCTTTCCTTCTGTCTACCGTTCCCTTGTCCACCGTCAGCGGTTTAGAATTACATAGCTGTAACTCTAGATAAGAATGCGCGTGCCGCATTCGTCGCGCGATCATTAAACGTTTTCTCACATTTGTCTCGTATAAATTGTTAAATATTCTTCCTCTTATTTCCAATAAATAAATCACTTAAAATAATATAAAAATAATCTAACTCTAATGGGTGACGGGAGCGAGAAGACGAGCCCGAACGAGAAAACGTACGCGATCGTGAGCGAGAACGCGCGAGGGAAAGAGAACGCAAACTGAGAAGACGCGCGCGAACGGGGAAAGACGTACGCAATCGTGAACGAGAACGAGAAAATGCACGTGTTCGATGAAATTATCGCGAGACACGTATGTTCTTGAAAACAATAACATGCCATTGACTTATGCGAAATTGCAAAATTTGCAGTTTTGCACGTGTTCGATGAAATCATCAGCGAGACACGTATGTTCTTGATATCAATAATGTACCATTGACTTATGCGAAATTGCAAAATTTGCAGTTTTGCACGTGTTCGATGAAATCATCGCGAGACACGTCTTGAAAAAATCAATATTTGATGCTATTGCCCGATGAGGTGATCTCATCACGTTCTAGACAACGATATTGACATTTATGTGGATTGTGGTGGTGGTCACCATGCAGCAGCCGTACATTGGCGCTATTTGCATGATTCGCATTTTTGTGTACGTATAAATGGTCTGCGAGGATTCTAGCGCGCAGTCGAGAGTTACTCGCGCATTTGAGAGTTGATATATCTGTAGAAAAGAGAGTATGGGAACGGACGGACGCTATTGCTCGTCGATGGTGCGTTTGCTTCGTGGCAGAGAGGCCGGTTTTCGAAACGTGCTTACTGGCAATAAAACACTGTGTCCCACGCATTCTGTATGGCATTTCACTAGAACTGAACATAATCGGAAGATTCTGGACTCATACGTTAAAACATGTTGGTGTATGGTTCGTGGCAGTGTTCGTAATGTTTATGATGAAGGATCAACACATGGGATTATCTGGAGATCATCGGTGTCACATCAACCTATTGGAAACGACTACTGTTTACAATGTGGAGGGGAGTGCAAAATAAAAAGAGGTCCGCCAATGTTTGTATCTCATTCGATCTGTGGATTTTATCTACTCCAGCTCGAACATGAACTACTACGTTCCGATTCAGGACGAAACGTGCGAGAAACAGCACAATGAGTAAGTACCGCTAATTTTCGTATATACTTGTAAAAAAAGCTTTTATTATTATATATTTGTATTTTTTCAGTTTTGATAAACCCCGCCACACGCCACGTATTTTGGGAAGGAGATTTGCATTGACATCGACAGCATATAAATTTTTGGATGTTGGAATCAGCGCGGGACCTATGTCCTCTGTGGACATACTTATTGGTGATAACCGAGGCAATCGGATAATTCTGCCTCATGCAACGTGGACGGCTCTCATCGAAAAACGTGCAGATATTCAGCGACTCGTGCAGTCACCGGCGCCATCATCGCTTGCGTTTCGAGATCTGGAGCTCGTTAAAATATGCGACGCAGACATTGTAAAATTGACGTCGTGCGATACCAGCTTATACATGAAACCGTCAACCGTACTCTTCCTGTTCGAACTAGAACATTGCGTCGAGAATGTGTATTTTCAACTATGCCAAAATGTTCATGGCGTAAGTGAAAAATTTAAACAATTTGTAAGCATTTTACGCCAAAATTGTATCATCGATAAATGTAATGCAGTTAGAATCTTGCGTGAATTTTACGATAAACATTCAATTATTGATTGTGAATTATTAGTCTACGCTTTAGATACTATTGTGTATAATGCGCTACATGATAAATAAATGCATATAATATGATAAAAAGTTTAAACAATTTTTCCTTTTCATTTTCCGTTTATCCTATTCCCTGTCATTAGAATTAAGCTGTCTTCGTCTACTTAAATGTAATATTAGAAATTAAATATCGCGAAAATCTAAACGATTAAATATTGTTTGCGAAGAAAAAATATGCGAACGGGGGAGATAACGCGAACGAGGGCCGGGAACGTGAGCGGGACCGCGCGCGAACGGGGGCCGGGAGCGAAAGGGACCGCGCGCAAACGGGGGCCGGGAACGCGAGCGGGTGACGTCACGCGGACCGCCGCAGGCCGTTGCATGCGGTCGCCCCTCACCCCGCGGCGCGGCGAAAACGCAATTACCCCGCGGCGCGGCGAAAACGCGGTCCCCTCACCCCGCGGCGCCAGAAAACGCGATACCCCCTCCCCCGCCCCCGCGACGCATGAAAACGCGTACCCCGCCCCCGCAACGCACGAAAACGCGGTACTCCTCTCCCCCGCTTCCGCGACGCATGAAAACGCGGTACCCCCCTCCCCCGCCGCCGCGACGCATGAAAACGCGTACCCCCCTCCCCCTCCCCCGCGGTATCCCCCCTCCCCCTTCTCCGCCCCTCCCCCCCCCGCGGTATCCCCCCCCGCGGTATCCCCCCGCGGTACCCCCCGCGGTACCCCCCGCCCCTCACCCCCCTTCGGAGCTCCCGGGGTAGAACACCCATAGTTTACCTACTTATAGGTACTCTCTTTCAAGGGTAGGGAGGGGTAAGCGTGTTCCAATTTTCCGTTTATTGGCGCGACAGGCTGGATATTTGCCTGCCGCTCAAGATCGTGGAGTGGTGCGCTACCTGACGTTCCTTGTTCCGGATTATCTTTCGGAGCCGGAGCATTGGCATTTTTAGTTTTAGGCCTTCCTTGTCCCAGATGTAATAAAAGCTGAGTTAACGAGTCCCATATTGCTCCTATTAGATATATCGACCACCCGTATACTGTATGAAGAGCATATCCATGTACAAATGTATCTAATATTAATTTAATGCCTCTCATAAAAAGATATATTCCAAGTAGGCCGGCGCTAATATTGCCAAAGATTAAGAATTTGCTCCAGAAATTTTCCCAGGCTGAGAGTGCAATTTTTTCGATAGAAGCCTCGTCGATTAAGTTGGCGAACGATCCTCCACTCAGCACGGTTGATTCTCCCATTACTCCTCTTGCTACGGTGTTAAGGACAGCGGGTCTCTCAGCGGGAAACATTATGTGGTCCTTTAGATCTTCTAGATCCTTTTGTGTGTATATGCCGCTGGTAGCGAGTGCTCCAGGGCTATTGTATTTCCAGGTAGTTTTGGTCATGGGTTTTATGACCGTAGGTGCTAGTGTTTCTACTGGCCTCGGCATAATTTTATACCAAGAGTCTCCCAAAAGGTACATAGGAGGTGCGAAGGAATTACAATTAATTTGTGTTCCGTGCCGTAGTAGTACATGTGTTTGAGGCGTTAGGAAGAAGGTCTTGTTATTAAACATTACCGGGAGTTGCTCGTAGCATTCTTGGGTGTGGACTAATTTTACCTCGACCGGAACGCATTTTATTATGTGGATTACTTCGCCTGCTAGAAGGGCCATATATCCAGGTCCCTTCATAAAGTGATAGGCGAAGATGTCGGGGGATTGTGTAGCTATTGCCAAAGCGTTTTGCAACATTTTTAACTCAAGGTTACATTGTTGTAGTAAAATGTTCCTGTACAGTTGATTAATCTGATTACGGATGTGCTTTTCTACGTAAACAAATTTCGAATTCATATAAGTAAAAAGGTCGAGGTTTTCTACGCGGCCGGTTCGTTTAGCGATGTCCATTTCAGGTGAGGTTTCCCAAATTACTAATTTTGGGTGCTCAGTTCGAATGAGCGAATATCCACACGCTAAGTCTTTCCCGGTACTGGTTAAAGCAAAGACTGTATTGTCAGCATTTACAGTATAAGCGGTTTGAGAGTGCTCTTTTATGTCATCGATTACCTTTTCCGCGTAACCTTTATATAAGGTGCTATATGAAGTGAATTTACAAGAGTCGTTAGGTATGGGTTCCCAAAAGGTATTTCCTCCTTCTATGTCAGTGCATCTGGCGGTACTAAAATCACAGGCCACTCCTGATCTAAGATGTATACGGTTAGTGCTTAGTTTAACGTTAGCAATGTAATCTTGTAGGGTGATTGTGACAGTTGCCTGTACGAGAACATTTGTCCACGTTCCGTAAAGGTCTGAATAGGATCCTCCAGAACATTTTCCGTCGGCGTCCACAACGCCAGTTAGGATCGCCGGGCGACTGGTGGTCTGGTTAGATTTTAGTGCCACTATGTATGTTCCTTTAAATTCGAGGGTTCCATAATAATGCATTCGTATGCAGGCCTCCCTGGTCACTTCGTGTATATATGCATATTTTCCATTTAGAACGTCCGAATTATGAGAAAACATTCCACATTTTCGGATCGTACGATCGATTTCTACCTTGCATTGTATCACTTTTACAGATTCTAATTCGTTGAGCTGCAATAATTGTATGAAAACTTGGCTAGATTTGACCTTTGGTAGTGGAATATTGCAATCTTCAACGTTTATTAGTGATAAGGTCGTTAAGTTTGTAGTTGGGGAAGTACAGTCATATCCTATTATCCCGTAAGTTTGGCGTATCCATATGGTTATTATTAATATTGCGGTTATTCCTTTAATCCGGGGATCCATCTGAAATTTGTATGACCTTATTGAATTGTCCATATAGTATAGTGTATCTTTTTATTTATTTATTTGTTTATTTATTTATTATTATTTGTTTATTTATTTGTTTATTCGTTAACTAGTTTGATATGAGAAATTCGCAATCGGTTGGGATGTACAACTCGGCTATTTTTCTTGATTCTGATTTTTACGTTGTTTTTATTCAGTATTTCTAAGACTTCATGAGGTCCAGTATATTGATCTCCAAATTTACCTGGCTTAGGCCCCTTTAGCAAAAACACGTGGTCTCCAGGTTTAAAGGTTCGAGGGTTAATTTTTTTGTCATAGTGTCTCTTGGATTTAAACTTAGCTTCGACAACGTTTTCACGAGCGTTCGTCTGTATAGTATGAAGTTGCGTGACGAGATTTATTAAATACTCGTTGTAATTAGCCAATTTATCTTCTAGGGCCAAAGGTTCGTTCGATGGAATTCTTGCTATTTTGCCGAAAACTAATTCGTACGGAGTATGTTTCGTTGCTTCGTGTATGCTGGTATTATAATTAAACATCGCTAGACTAATCCATCTATCCCACTGCTTTTGTTCATTTGCATATTGTTTAAGATATTCTCCTAATGCGTGGTGTGATCTTTCTAACGATCCGTTTGATTGAGGATGAAAGGCAGTTGTGCGAAATTTGCGAATTCTGAATATTTTAGCAATCTTTTTCATTAAATCGCTAATAAACTTTCTTCCTTGGTCGGTCAATATTGCTTTAGGTGCCCCTAATACACAAATAAATCTGTCCACGAAGGCTTCCGCTATTGTTTCGGAAGTTTGATCTGGTAGGGGTACTCCCATGCAATATTTAGTTAATTGGTTTTGTAAGGTTAAAATATATTCGTTGCCTCTTTCGGTTTTGGACAGAGGCCCTACGATATCCATTGCTACTTTATCGAAAGAAGATCCTGGTGTGTCAGTAATTATCATAGGTTGTTTAGTTTTTACTCGCACTAATTTTTTCAATTGACATTGTAAGCATTGTTATATATATTGTTGAACGTCGGCTTTTAAATTTTCCCAATAATATTTATGCTTAATTCTATGATATGTCTTTGTAACGCCTCGGTGTCCTCCGGTAGGCGAACAGTGCATTTCACCGATTATAATAGAACGGAGATCTCTAGGAGGGTATTTAATTAATCCGTTACATATGATTAATTTGGTTGTTGAGTTAGTAAAATTTAATTGTAAGACAGATTTTATATTACTCCACGGTACATTATTGACAATATCTGTCTTTGCGATACTGAGTGTTTCTAATTTTAGTCTATCGGCTACGTCTTGTAAGTTTTTTATAACTGTGGTAATCTGCGTTAAAGTCATTGTTGGGCCTTCCCGTTGTCCTTTACTGATGGGTAGTGCTATATGGTAGTATTTTTTATACTTTACGGCCTTTGCTTCACCTAAGGTAAGCGGGCTTAAACGTGGGATCTCTTTTCGTTCGAATAGCTTTTGTGATCCGGAATCTAATGGTTTCCCATTAGTGTCGACAAAGTATGCCACATTGTCTTTATGTAAAAATAGTAAGTCGCGAGTTTCTATTATATTGCCCTTGAGTATTTGATTATCAATAATGGTTGGTTTTATCCGTAGGTTTTTATTTTCATTAGCTGGGATGCCAGATTCGCTAGATTCGTCTTCCTTATCGTCTATTTCGTTATCTTCAAAGTCGCTTTCCTTGTCTGGCGGATCATTTCTTTCTTCTATCTCTTCGATTTCATCTCCCTGATCCGGTGGTCTTTCTTGTTGATCATGCATATTTTTCGCTGTCTGGCTTCGAGTTTGTATTCTATTATAATAATTAGGAGGTTCGTGGATTAATGCCTTTTCTACAATTCTCGATTCCGGCGGCTCACGCAGTTCTTCCTGCGTAAAAGGTATAGAATCTTTATTTTCATCAGGTGAGTCATCGTTAGGTGGTAAATCTTCTATTTTTTCGTCATCCGAGAGGTACAGATCGAAATCCTCGTCCTCTTCGTCCTCGTCAGATTCTTCTAACATTTTAGAAATTATCTCTGCATCTCTAGGATCATTCGGATTTAAAAGTTTTTTATGATTAATTATGTTGCAGTCTGCTTCTTCGAAGTTTACCGGGTTTCTTGATAAAGCGTCGGCATTCACGTTGGTCTTGCCTGCTTTATATACTACGTCGTATTCATACTCCGCTAATTTCAATCTCCAACGGAGAATTCTCATGTTTGCATCCTGTGCATTTTTGAACCAAAGCAAAGGTTTATGATCTGTAACTAAAGTGAATTTCCGCCCGTATAGATATGGTCGGAAATGTTTAACGCAGTATATTATCGCCAAAGCTTCTTTTTCGTATGTGTCATACTTTATTTCGTTGTCAGTTAGAGTTCGTGACGCGTACGCTATTGGTCGATCTTTATTTATTTCTCCCTGCGACAATATTCCTCCTACGGCAATTCCAGAAGCGTCGGTAGTTAAAATAAAGGGTTTTGAAAAGTCAGGATATTGCAAGACTGGTTCTTGGCACAATTTCTGCTTCAATATTTCGAAGGACTCTTCCTGAGCAGATGTCCAATTAAAAGGAATATCATTTTTTAATAGGTGCGTTAAAGGTTTAGCTAATTTTGAAAATTCGGTATAAATCTCCTTGTAATATCCTGCTAACCCAAGAAATTGTTTAATGTTTTTCGGTGTTTTTGGCTTAGGAAATTGTCTCACGGCTTCTAATTTTTTTGGATCGGGTTTAATTCCATCCCTACTTATTATGTGTCCTAAGTAGTTTACTTCGGTTTTTAAAAATTCACATTTATCGGGCTGTAATTTTAGATTAGCTTGACGGAGTCGTTCTATTACTAAATTGTATCTTCTCTCATGTTCTTCTAATGTAGGAGCGGAAATAATGATATCATCCATGTAAATAAATACACCTTCTATTCCTGTTAGTATTAGATCCATTAATCGTTGGAAGGTAGCGGGAGCATTCTTTAACCCGAAAGGCATTCTCTCGAATTCGTAGTGACCATTCGGAGTCGTAAATGCGGTTTTATGGCTGTCTGCGGGGTCCATTTCTATTTGGTGAAACCCAGAGGCGAGATCACATACTGTGAAATACTTTGCATTGCCTAATTGGTCGATGATTTCGACAATGTTTGGTAATGGGTAGGCATCGCCCATAGTTTTTTCATTTACACCCCGGAAATCTAATACTACTCTCCACCGTTTATTTCCTTTCGAATCTTCTTTTTTGGAACTATCCAAATGGGAGTATTGTAAGGTGACTGAGAAGGTTTTATGATCCCTGCCTCAAGCAGTTCCTTTACCTGTTTATTTATTTCCTCCTTGTGGACTTGTGGAAATCTATATTGTCGAGTATTTATAGGTCGATCATCTGTTGTCGGTATTTGATGTCGCAATACATGCGTTGCTGTTAATTTTTCTCCGGGAATATGAAATCGATCTTGACTATTACTTATAAGTTTCATAACGCTTTTCCTTTCTTCATTATTTAAATGTTCTAGTCGTAGCAATTTCGTAATCTCCGTAAGCCTATCTTTCTTAGGTTCTCCGGATGATAGAAAACATTCACGTGAAGTAACATTATCAGTCGTTGCTTCTGATGCTAGTTGATGTTGCTTTGATTTACGTTTATTTCTGAAATTTTCCATTACTTCACGGAATCGAGCTTGTGCGCATTCCAAAGTTTTTGAAGACGGTTTACTTTTTCTGTTAATTTCATAAATTTTTTCCATATTAGGATTATATGATTTTACTCTTTTCATGAATTCTCCAATAGTAACATGAGAAGTATTTTTATTAACATCTGCACTTTTTATGGGTATTCCAACCCTTGGAAATATTATTTTTTTTCTCATGATTTAAGGAGCTCTCATCTTTCGGCTCTCTTAAACAAAATTCTGTCGTATTACGTAGTGAGGTTTGGTTACTTCCCTCCTCGTAATCAACGGGAGTAGAATACACTAAAGGAGTCTGGAAACTTGCCTCTGTTATTCTAGGATTATTTAAATCTTCTGGAGAGGTTTGGTAATTTCCCCCTCCAGAGATTTTGGAATTATTTAATATTTCAGGAGAGGTTTGATAACTTCCCCCTCCAGGATTTTTGAAATCATTTAATAATTCAGGAGGGGTTTGGTAACTTCCCCCTCCAGGATTTTGGGAATCTAGCATTTCGGGAGAGGTTTGGAAACCTTTCTCTTGAATATCTAGATTAGGAGTTTCACTTGATTTCTTATTTTCTTTCATATTTTTATTCTCATTTATAATCCCGTCTTCATTATTCAAACTTGCACAATTATTTTTATTATTGCTGTCATCTTTCGTTTCTTTTCTGTTTGTGCCGTCAATTATTTTACAATGAACTTGATTATCCTCTAAGTGTCGAGGATTTATTTGTTTAATCGCAATTTCTTCTCGGTTATTATGCGTCTCCATATCTGACTCATTGTCAAATAATTCATTTAATGGTTTAAGACGCAGGGTTGATACTTGAACTTCCACTTCCTCGTCCAAAGTACTTATAACCTTTAGATACGCCTTCCCGGAATTGTTTTCCACTATGGTATCTTCTAGGTAAATTCCGTGGGCTATTTTTAATCTTGGTAGATATCCTATCTTTATTTCTGGATTTTCCACTCTTATATAAAATAGAGATTCTGATCGCGGAAAAGCTGTAATTGTTTTCGGTGAGAAGAAGGGTATACTAATTCCTGATACGTTTAAGGGTGCGTTCGGGGAGACGCTATTAGCGCTACCTAGAGCGCTACTGGCTGTTCGCGGAGCTCTATGATAGCGCTACCAAACGCTGTCGTGACGTCATTACTGGTAGTGTTATACGTCATAACTGCTCGCTACCAACGCTCTTCCTTCCGAGGTAGTGCATTAATAGCGTTAGCGTTTACAGGCTCTATGAACAGCGCAATAGTGAATGGTAGTGAATTGCGGCGTTTGAAGCAAAATAGTTTGGCGGCAAAGTTGGCCGATAATTTTCTCTTTCAGCGGCGGCGGAATTGGCGGATGATAATTTATCTATCGGCGGCGACGGCGAACGGCGGCGTTAGTACATTTTTTTAAATCCTTATCCTGACTTAAAATAAAGTTCAATTTTAACTTTTCATAAATAATATGAACAAAAATAGCAAACAATAAATACTCAGCACTTGTTTTCAAAATACGATCACTTTATTAGCATTACTAATATCTTTTCTTTCACAAAAGAAAATAAAATTTATCTTAAAATGTTATTCGTGACCATCATACGTAACAAAAATAAAATGTAATTCACTGTATAACCATCAGTTATCAGACTTCTTTCTCTCTTACTTATTAAACATTTCTTCACATATTAAGTTATATAAATAATATGAATAATATAACTTATACTTAATTAATGTAAAACTTATTTTACTGAATTTAAATACATATCTTTTATTAATTTGAAATTATCGTGAATAAATAATATTTTATTAGATTTTGATGGTTTTAACGAAGAACGTTTTGCTGTGATAAGCAAACCTGCAGAAGAAAACGCGCGTTCAGATGCTGAACTTGTAATCGGTATGGCATAAATACAGCATACCAATTTGTACAAATTCGGCAGTGACAACTTCATTTTATTCTACCATTGTAGAGGATCTTCGTTTCGATAATAGATTCTAACATATGTAAATACTTTTTAACTTCGACAAGAATAGGATCTTCAGAAGGAATAATGCTTGTATGTTTATTTGCAGCCAACTCCAATCGTAATTTTTTAACTCCATCAAGAAGCTCACACGACTTACTAAGATAATCTGCTTCTTTATTAGATGCCTATTATGAAAAAGTAAAACTAAACATGAGAATCTAACTTATATAGATCATAAAAACAATAATCTTATATTTGGTGATTAATATAGAAACTGTTGCAAATATAAACTATGTAAGACTTATATATACTAGGCTTAATTACAATATTAAGCCTAGATTTTGTAAATCTAGATACTGTAAATTACCTAGACTAGGTATTGCTTAGATATATAGTTTATAAAAACTGTAATAAGAGTTACATATAGCTTAATGGACAAAATTCATATACACTAATTTTTTTTATTGTATTAAAAGTATAAATTAATTTTATATAGCATATAATCAAATGGAATCGAATATGGATATATTATTAAAAAGTATATTTAATTATTGATAGAAGTGTAATGTTCGACCAAACTGGCCAAAATGTTTATTGCTCAATCCAACGCTACGTTTTGACCGTAGATTCCGGTCCTTTTCAAGCGTATAATGTACTCACAAATATTGATTGGTCAGACATAATGTCCAAACTATGTCGAATCTAAAAACTAAGCAACAAAGTTGAGAGCTCCGCAAACAGACAGTGACGGCACACTGTCTGTTAGTCTTTGTCAGTTTAGAATTTACCATCGCATGGCTCTGACACAGCGAATTATGCTGTGTAATAAGTTTCTTATAGTTTCAATTTCAACGCACAAATATGTAAGTTTATTTATAGAATTTTTATATCCCCCTTTTTTTTATATTTTTTTACACTATTGCGGAG
Source organism: Temnothorax ravouxi (assembly GCA_030770255.1). Classification (NCBI taxonomy): domain Eukaryota; kingdom Metazoa; phylum Arthropoda; class Insecta; order Hymenoptera; family Formicidae; genus Temnothorax; species Temnothorax ravouxi. The sequence continues at coordinate 7,540 of JASTWP010002253.1, read as the reverse complement.
CTCTCAACTTTGTTGCTTAGTTTTTAGATTCGACATAGTTTGGACATTATGTCTGACCTGCAATCAATATTTGTGAGTATGTACATTATACGCTTGAAAAGGACCGGAATTTACGGTCGAAACGTAGCGTTGGATTGAGCAATAAAAATTTTGGCCAGTTGGGTCGAACATTACACTTCTATCAATTCTTAATTATTTACTGGCGACTCAAGTTCTCTGTTCTATATTTAATTATATTTCTCATTTTATATAAAAACAATGTCACTCAACTGGACAGTAAGTTTTACTAAAATAAAAATATTTGTTAAAATATGATCTAGTCTAAAACGTCGCTTAATGTTAATAAATAAAATATAAAAATAATCTAACCTGCTCATTTCTAATATTCAGGGGAACCATTTTGTGGATCATATATATTAAAAATTCCTCAGGAGATTGCTGCTTGTCTGCGAGATATTCAGCAACACCTCTAACACTTTGAAGAGTCGGATCCAGAAGTGCTTTGCAAACATGAGTTTCACAAAATAGTTTCTTTAAGTTGTTTTACTACGAATGAATCGTATTCATTTACACACATACTACTCTCAACTTCTGCCCTGAAAATATTAAAGAAGTAATTGATACAGCAGCATCTATTAACTCAGCTTTTCAAATTTGGCGGCGCAGGGGTCTACGAAACGCTACGCTAATACGCTACTGCTGTTCATGGAGCTCGCATTCGCTAGCGCTATCATGGCTCCATGAACGGAGTTAATAGCGTTAGCGTTGGTAGCGTGGTAGCGAGCTCCCCGAACGCACCCCATGTGTCCCGTCGTGTAATCTATGTTTGAAGATGTTTGTTGAAAAAAATCGTTGCCTAATAAACCGGCTTGTGGAATCGGTAAATCATCTGACACTACGTTAAAAGTTACAGGCTTTTCAAAAAGTGGTAAAATAACCTCTCCGAGAGTGTACACTGGGTATTCATTTATACCGCTTAATTGCAAAAGTTTATTGTGATTGACGGTGTTGTTATTTGATAAAAATTTTTCTTTAATTAAATTCGGGCCAGAACCGGTATCCAGCATAAGGGTAACGTGTGAAATCGGTGTACCGAAATCTACCTGAATAGTTGGCACGCGACGGTGTTTATCGAGGTTTACGGTTACGGGTTGTATCTCTATCGTTTTTCTGTCTATTGAGTTTTCTGAGATGTCGATGGGTGTGAGATCCGTTCGGACCCCTGCTGCACACCCGACTTCGAGGGGCCATTGGAGTTTCCCTGATTAATTGCCTGCCTGCAATTATTGCTTGCAATACGCAATTCGCAGTTTTCAAGGAGGTGTCCTTCTCCCTTACAATAACGACAAAATAATGAGGTATTAGGTGTCGCGTTTTGTTCCATTTTATTTCGACAGTTTTTTGCGATATGCCCGACACCATTACAAACCTGACAGACAATTTTTGATCTGTTTGCCGTGTCACGTTGTTTGTTTTACTTTTTCCAGCAATTATTAGCCGAATGTCCTGGTTTATCACACCACTGACAAATTACGGTCGGTTTACTCTGATTGTTAATAGTATTTATTTTAAAAGTTTTAGCATTGTGACCGGATTTTGAACACAATTGACAAGTGACATGACTTTCTTGAATTACATTGACGGATCGTCGGGCCTGAGGGTCGCGGAGGCGACATTTGTCGGCGCTATGCCCGCGTTTTTTACATATCTGGCATAGGAGAATTTCGGTTCCAAGATCAATTTTATTATGGGGTTGCGGAGAAGGCTGAATTAATTTCCTACAGTTAGAGGCTGAATGTCCCTCTTTATAACAGATCTGGCAGGTTTCCCGCAAGCGATTAGTGTTCGATGGTTTTCCTGCAAGATTACCTTGACCCTGTCGTAAATCTGTCATATCGCGCAGCTCTCTTTCTATTCTCAACGCGTCGGCCACGGTGGCTTGGACATCCAAATTTCTTGTTACTTTTTGTTCGATTTCTGGTTTTAACCCTCTAATAAAACATTTACACATGTCCCTTTCTAAAGAGGCTTTAATATTTTGACCGAGAAGGGCATGTCCTGAATTTTTATGTGCTTCTAATATTTGTTTTCCTAACAGTTTGACCCGATTCGCGTAAGTTACTACATCTTCCTCGTTCTTTTGATAAATGCAGTTTAACTCTCCTTGTAACTGATAAATATTTTTAGCAGCGCCATAGACTTGTTCTAAATATTTTGTTAACGCGGCTACTGTGTCAAAGTCTTGATCTTGTATGGTACGGCGAGCTTCGCCTACAATTCGGGTCCTAATTATTTTAGTGAATTGAGATTCTGCCTCATTGGGCAGCATGGCTTTCGCTTCTTCGCATCCCTCGATAAAATATGTTAACGGAATATTTTTTCCGTCAAAGAAGGGAACGGCCTCTACCGCATATTTTAATGTCGCGAAAGGGTTAGCGTGCGCCATTGTTCCCGAGATGCTTATAGAAGAATTATACTGATCTTGCCGTGCAGGTAGTATTGTTTTATTCGAGGGATCGTCGGAACCGTGACACTGATTTTGCAGTGCAGGTAGTATTGTTTTATCCCAGGAATCGTTAGAAACGTGAAGGGTAAAATCGGACGCGTCGGTTATATTTGATTTGTCCTCCGCAATCTCGCTAACGTTTGGAGGGAAAATTTGTCTAGGTGCAGTTTTAATAGTTGGGAAAGGAGTGGATGTGTATGGTGTAGTGTTACTGGGTTTAATTTTGCCTTGATTCTCTAAGGCTTGTTTATATACTTCGTCAATTTCAGCTTTATCGGATTTAGACCTCGTACTCATTACCGCTCTCGAAAAATCACACTTTAATCCCGGACGAGCCCCCAATTTTTAAGTTCTGTTACGTCCAACCCCAGGATTAAGATAAAGAAAACTGAGAAGCGAAGGAAAGGCTAACCAGAGGGGTAGGGGTAAGGAAGGACGCAACCAGATACTTACAAATATCGCTCGCAGGTACACGCTCTGAGGCGCGTGGCGCGAGCCGAACGCACTTTCGATGGCTCAGGAAGGGTCAACGTCCGTAGAGACGGTAGGACTCCTTCCGTGAGCAGTGCGATCGTCGGTCCTCTTTTGAGTCAGGGAATTCAATCCCTTTAACTCGGGATCGGACCTCGTGTGACTTTAAGAGGGAGATAAGGGTGAAGTCTTAAATTAAAGAATAAACGGAGATGTCATTAGCATAAGTATTTGTTTTTATTCGACATGAAAAAGGTATTATCTAATATGAAATTTACATGTATTTGACAAAAAAATGTGTTGTCTGGTATAATATAATAGAAATAATTATGGGTTAGGTGAACAACAAATGTGAATCCGGGGAAAAATAAAATTGAATACATTTAATAGAATAAATATTGGGCATGTCGTAAGGTGTGTGTGTGTGGGTGTGTGTGTTATTAAGTTAAATCAGATATACTAATGAGGTGTCTATTGTATAGGATTAAAATGTACATAAATTAATTTTAATCTAACGGGGTTTGTAGCTTAATCTAATGTGACGATCTCGGGATCCACCTCTTGGTCGATATCAACCGTGGAGGCGGTCGAGGGGGTCGGAGATGGAGTTCGGGAAGAGGAGGGGGAAACGGGGGGTTCGAGGAGGGTGGCTGGATCGGGGTTGATGGGGACCACGCGGAATGGGGCCACCCAACAGACCGGACAAGAAGGTGGGGGGAAAGGGCGAGATGGGAGAGTAATGGGGCGAGATGGTACGACGGGGCGACACTGCTGTGAGGAACAAGGTTCCTCCGAGAAGGCTGGTAGGGGCGGTAGAGTGGCGAGACACGAAGGACCGGGCTGTGAGGAACAGGGTTCCTCCGCTTCCTTCCGCGCCCGCTTGTGGCGACGTCTCTCGTGTTTCGCGGCGTTTCGCGACTTCTGGTGGGTAGGACCGGGAGAATCCACTACAAGTTAGCGGATCGTTAATATTTAAATCCGTCAAGTGCGGGGAAGTCACCTCAGCTTTTGGAGGTTAAATCTAAAGAGTACCTCGAGTCCACCAACGAGTCAGCTAACTAAAAGCAATATACCTCGAGTCCACCGACGAGTCAGCTAACTCAAAGCGATATACCTCGAGTCCACCGACCCAGCTAACCCAAAGCAGTGTACCCCGAGTCCACCGATGAATCAGTTAACTCAGAGCAACATACCTCGAGTCCGCCGAGCCAACTAACTCAAGCAATAGGAGATAGAAGGGTTATAACTGAGAGACTTCCCTAACACGTGAATATGTAAAAAGACGAGGAGGTGAGGTATATGTATATGTGTGTGAATAGGACTTACTACTTGCAGATTACGAGGATGGGAGCGCCTCCTTTGCGAATGTGGCCTAGTTGGAGGATGAGTCGAGCGACTGAGGTGGTGTCGGATTCTTTTGTGCACTGACTCTAAGGCCGGAATCGTGGTTCCAGAAAAATTAACAAGACTAAGGCTTGAGACGCTTGAAGAGAGTCGGAAGCTTTCTTGACGATGAGTGTCGCAATGTCAGGGTTTATATAGGAAAATGTAAGAAATGGAAGGGGTGGGTTTCGTGTGGGATGTGTCTGGTTTTCATTTTGGGAACTCCTGGTTGGCGGGATGTTTCTAATTTTTGGTCTAAAGGATTTCTTATTGGACGAGATGTTTCTTACCCAAGAGCTAGATTCTTAAGTCTTTGCCTATCCTAGAAGCTTAGAGACGGTTATCGATTTTTCCGGTTTTCCATTGGTGAGTCCCCTGCACAAACCCCCTGTTTTCTTGGTTTCGTCGGTGGGTGTAACCCATCGCTTCTTCTAGTGACTCAAGTATCGTTGTTTTTTTTTTCTTTTATTAGGGTTCCTTATTTATCCCCTGCTCGAGTTACTGACTGACGACCCATGTCCTTCTAATCTTAAGTACAATTTTATTGCAGTTTAATTGCTGAGTGCAAACAGAAACTTCCGCCACGTGTTCTCAAGAAACCGCGTGTTAGATTTTGTTTCTGTTTGCCGGAGCATTCCGCGGGCAATTCGAGCTAGCCGCGTGATAATATACAGATCCCCATCGACCCATGTCTAGGATTACGGTCCCTTTTACGCGTCGTGGCGCCGGGTTTATAGTTATGGGCCCGATAAGGCTCATGAGAATCTGGTCGCCATATTCCCCGTCTGTTAGTAATTTATCATCTGGAGGGTTGCTTTTAGTTGCCCAACCAAATAGGTGGTTGATCATAAAAAGGGAATGTGAGGAGATCAAGACTTACTCTCGGATCGATAACCGTCCGCGCTTTGTTTATCTATCATAATCTTACGCCCTATCTTAGACCCATAGGAATTTCCGCGAAAAAGGGGAATCGTGGAGTTCGCGGGACGTAACAGTAGATACAGAGCCACCAAAAAAGTCAACCCTATTGGAGAAATTACTTGCAGATTTATTATATATGCTGCATATTTTATATATTATATATCCTTAACATAAGCATATTAAGTGTTGCGCACGTTATTCTATAACTATAATAACTAAACTATTAAAAGTATTACTACTAAAAATACTACTAAAACTAAAAAGTAACGTACACACGCATTATACATCAATGATTTTCATAAATCATTCGCAATAACAAACGTCGTAAAATATAAATATGAGAAAAAAAGACGTCAAAAATAGAACTGATATTTTTATTAAAGAAAATCTACATTTATGTATATTTTTCCGTGATGAAACCTGTTAGTCGAAGATTTATGCAATTATTTCAACTGTGATTGTGGTCTTTACGTCATGCTCATTAACGCAGCAACACAAAGTATTGAAATAAAACTTCTTGTAAGTTTAAAACTTTTTTCTGCGTTTTCTGATAAATTTTTTTTAAAATGCGTTCTATGTTTAAATTGCACATCAGCTAAATATAAATAGTTTATATTAGCATAGCCTTAAAAAATTAGTTATTTTCAAATATACATATATATATATATTTTTTTTCAAAGATATTAATATATTAACTATTTAAATTGTTAGACATCTTAATATTGTAGAATGAAGGAAAGGGGTTTTTATAGTGGGTGCAAACCCCACACTACCCCGCCGGACGGCCGACGCGGGTGTGCGTCAGGCATTTTCCCCTCCCTGCTAAAAAAAAAAATGCGTGTACAGACGGCGTCATTAATGCTTTCCTAGCTGTGTTCTGAGGATTTCTATAGCGCACGTTACATGTACTATGCCTTCAGGTGGAAGGCATTAATGACGCCGTCTGTACATACATCGTCGCGTTAGAAATAGTATAATATATAAGTGTCACAGTAGTACTATAAGTAATAATAACTGTTATAGCGAGTTGCATTGAATAAAATTATTCTCGATTCGTTGTCGTAAATCGTTTATTATTATATAATTGAGAAATTTATACATGTGTATCCCGGTGTATATAAAAAATGTTAAATGTGATTATTTGCATAAATTTCTAAAGCGTGTTGGTCTTAAAACACAGCTAGTACGTGAGCGAGCGAGAAGGTATAAGAAGAAGCGAGTCGTCAATAAGAGCGAGTAGGACAGTAACAGGAGTGAGCGAGATAAGAACAACGGCGCGCAAGGAAAAGACTCGATGCTCGATCCTCGATCAGATCCTCACCCCCGAGCCTTCTGCATGTGTTATTCTCATCTCGCTCATTCCAATTACTGTCTCGCTCGCTCTTATTGTCATCTCGCTCACTCTTATACCTTCTCGCTCGCTCACATAACGAAAAATCGATAACTTTGCGTTACCGACATTAGCATGGAACGCAACCTAAATCGTGCACGTATGTGTTATCCCGTGGCCCAAACGGGGACATTGGCTACGTAGTTCATGTGCACGTTTTACATCGTTCCCAGAGGGCGTATCGCGTTCGCGGATCACCTAAAACCGGGCCGTGTCGTCTCTCATTCTTCTCTCTGGTTATGGTTGAAGTTATCAGTTTATGGCTGTGTAAACGAGGCTTAATAGAACTAAAGATAGTGAACGTGTGGTGGCGTGACGGTAGCGATCGGAGAGCGACGACGTCAGAGTAGCGTTAGCCATGGTGTAAGGGCTCAGTCACAATGACAAAAATAAGGAATAAGATAAAGGAATAAGGAATAAGGGAACGTCGCATCTCACTTCAGTACACGTACATTAAAGTGAGATGCAACATGCCTTATTCCTTATTCCTTTATCCTATTCCTTATTCCTCTCATTGTGACTGAGCCTTAAGTAGACAGGTGAAGCATTGCGCATAATGGCGGCAGCTTTGGCGGTTGAACCAATCAGGAGGCGACCTATTTTGTAGGCGCTCACTTTAAGGTGAAGTTCGATTATAAAAAATAAAAATGTGTGAATCATTTAAAATTTTAAATATATACTTAATGAAATACAATAAAACCTTAAATAAATAAACTAATGACAATTAAATTTACATTTATTAGTTTATTTATGTATTTATTAAACTCCTGTCTTAATTCTGTTCTGGTGTGGTTACGTAATTTGATTAGGGTCAACCGCACGTCCACAGTGTAGATTATGAATTATAGTGTGAGGAGGAAGGGTTGAAA